>NMUC01000058.1:0-167289 GCA_002319055.1 Knufia petricola | reverse complement strand
TCTTGCCCTGGTTCTGGCCTTGGTTTCCGCCGTTGTTCTTGTTGCCGTTGTTCTTGTTGCCGTTGTTGTTGTTGTTCCCCTTGTTGTTTCCTTGGCCGTTAGCATTCTTGTCATCGGCGTCGTCGTCGTCGTTGTCGTTGTCATCGTCATCGTTGTCGTCGTCGTTGTCGTTGCCTTGGTTCTTGCCCTGGTTCTGGCCCTGGTTTCCGCCGTTGTTCTTGTTACCCTTGTTGTTTCCTTGGCCGTTGACATTCTTGTTGTTGTTGTTGTTGTCGTCGTCGTCATCATCATCATTGTCGTTGCCCTGGTTGTTACCCTTGTTGTTTCCTTGAGCATTGTTGCCGCAGACCTGGACCTGACCACTGTTGCAGGAGCCTGTATATCAGTCAGCATTACGATCATGATTGGTCAAACATCTCTATTGTGATATGGCCACGTAACAAATGAGCAACATGACGAGGATGGACGTACTCTTCGCTTCACAGTTCTTCCATGTCGACTTATCACAACACATCATAGATTGGCCGTTGGAGCATGAGACACTGGCGCCATTGCTGTTGCCATCTTTTGGGTCCGTTGGAACAGGTACAGCCACAGCGAGGCCAACAAGCGCAAGCGTGGTGAGCTTGGTGAAGTACATGATGATGATTTCGGGTGATCAATCAACAAGAAGAAATGAAGCGAAAGACTGTGGACAGGAGGGGAGGGTGTGTAGTAAAGTCGGTGGTCTTGTGTAGTTAGAGTATGAGCGACTGTTGATGGTAAAAGACCAAAAGCCTGGCCGAACGATATGCTGGTCTTTATAGACATATCATTGCGTCTCGTCGAGTAGCTTTCTCCGCGTCTTGCAGACCTTGCCGAGCCATCGGAGTCACTTCTCGATCGCCGATGTGGCACTGAAGAGAAGAGTACATATTGTCACAATGCGTTCTGCATGGGGCCATATCCGGACAAGGTACTTAGGTGAAGGCGTTGAACGTTCCTCTTTCGACATGTACCAAAGCTTATGCTGCTCAGGAAAGGAGAACATAGACGAGGCTCCAGGGGTACACCCAAACGAAAACAGGTAGGACTGAGCTTTGATAATGATGAAGGTGTTGAGGATTGTGGTTTCGTACACCTTCCCTGTCATAACCGTTCATTCATTCTGAACAAAGCAACCAACTGACAGCCAAGACTGCATCATGGATCGTCGAATAAGGTTAGGAGTGCTCAACATCGGCCACCTTACTTCCGATCATGTTTGTGGCTGTATGTCGTTGGGTGGGAGCTAGGCCATTCCGCTAAAGCACTTTAAGGCGGATGCTGAAGCGTCCACGGGATGTGTATCCAGGAACGACATGAGTGGTCCCGTTTCAGATTATACCTTGGTGGAAGTCTTGTCAAACGGCTGCCTCGCGCATAAATCGTGGTACCGCTAAGACTCACATGGGGCAGCATGTCTTGGGAGGGATGCACAGACCAGAGATGCGGCACAGTAGTGGAGACTAGCTGGGACCGGAGGGGATACTGCAGTCACGAAATCCCATGGTGTACCACCAACCAAGCAATTGAGCCCTGCACGTCCGTCCAGATGTAGAAGTCTCGCTATGCCGCCAAGGTTCTGCATAGCAGGTATGGCTTGGAATGATGCAGCGGCACGTTCCTGCAACGAGACCAATAATAGGATAGGGCTCTGATCCTACCATTAACTTACCGTGATTTCGAACGAGCCATAATACATGCACTCGTTTGCGTGGACGAGTAAACCTTGTTGAGATGGTGGCACAAATGCCCAAGACATTCTTCAAGCCTCAGTGATCATTGGGTC
The DNA here is from genome assembly GCA_002319055.1 of Knufia petricola. NCBI lineage: Eukaryota > Fungi > Ascomycota > Eurotiomycetes > Chaetothyriales > Trichomeriaceae > Knufia > Knufia petricola. The sequence continues at coordinate 165,479 of NMUC01000058.1, read as the reverse complement.
GGCAATGCAGGAATGGACGTAAGCTTGCAGAACGTTCAGCCAGAACCACGGAGCTCGCTGGCATGGCCATGCACAGACCGGTATTGCCATGCCTCGACCGCCGTTGGTAATGCAATGCCGAAAGGACGCTAACGTCGACGGTTGGGGATCCGTGATGACCAACTTGTTTGTTCTCGTAGGAGTCCAATCGAACGAGCTGATTCGGTATGGTCACGAAAGTATTACATGAGCAATTCTCGATGCCGAGCCTCGTTTGCGAAACAAGAAATGTGTTGCATATATGTGACATGGTTTTGTGCAAGTTTTCAACTATTCTGCAGGAACGGTTCAGGAACGCGGCGCGTGGCTCCATGTAGGATCGAGGAAGGGGCTTGGCGGTAAGACAGTCGACGCGCTCCAAGCTAAATTTGACGACAATGGAAGGACAAGCATCGTCAGTTGCGGAGCTGTGACGTGTCCACTTGCACTTTGCAGGCACTGGCAGCTCTCGAACGTGAGCAGGATAGTGGATATGGTAAGTACATTCTATCAGCTTAGCCAGATATCTGGAACGAGCAATGCGGACTGTCAACAACCTTTCCGACGATCCGAGACATGACTGTTAGTAGGGCCAAGCCTCGGTTCACACTTGGCATCCTACAATTGTCAAGGGGCACCCAGGCTCCTCAAGTCCGGGTCTGACTGCGGGGGTGGGTCTTCTGCCCGGTCTCGTATAACCAGGGCTCCGACCACGGACTTGCAAGCAATGGGTCCAGACCTTGAACATGTACAAGGGTAGGTGTACTACTGGGTTCCCGCTGTTGATCGGCGTCATTTGTCCAGCTATATAAAGCACTAGCCACTCAGCTGTTCGCGGACAGCCAAAAGATTGAGTAATAGAAACGACGAACCACCTCGGTTATATGAAGGACCTGGACTTTTGTGAACCTTGCATCATCACGCTTTGATGATGTTCTTGACAGTCTTGGTGACATGTACAAGCATGCTCAAATATACAACTGTCGCGCACCTAGAAGCGGTATCCTTGACAAGCAAAAGTTCCGACTTGGCTGATGTATACCTGACATCAAGGGCAATGATGCGCAGCATCATGTCAACACAGTCACTCGAGCTTCGCGTTCACCATTCTCGAGATCGGTCCCCCTTTCCTTCCCAAGATCTATACTACTGCTGCAACAAAAACGAACCCTTTTCATCGGCCGCCCAGTCTGAACATGCTGGACTGCTCGAGTATGAGCAACCGACACGGCATGGACAACAGGAAGTTGGGACGAGCTGGCCATACTTGTTGCAAGGAAATAAAGGAAATATAGTAGCTGAAGATATTGTGATGACATAGCTTTGCGTGACAGAACCGACTGATTTGAACGCCTGCCCCCAAGTCGCTCACACGAGTATGCTTGGCACGTACGAAGCCAGCGTAGCGGTAGCGTTCGTGTTGACCGGACACGGTGGTTCAAAACACCGTGCTGCGCTCGCAATTGCCATGCCGCTCCTTCCTGAAGCGGCAGCCTACTTCGACTTGACCACTTGGGCACTCGGTCATTCGTGATCAAGCGCTTGCCGGTGCCACATTCTAATGCCCGTTCTTCATCACCATTGCTCTCTTTTGAAGGCGTTGCTTTCGATCACGACAAGTCGACCATGCCACTTGATTAGCTAGATAATTTTCAAGGGTCAGCTTGGACGGAAAACCTGTACAGCCGACTTCGAAACCCTGGCGAATAGAGACGGATCTCTCTCTACAAGAGCCATCACGTCTGAAGATCGAAGCTAGCTGCTACCCTTCACATTGCTCACTCCTCTCTACGTCTTCGTGCTTGGACAAAGCAGCCACAATGAAAACGCTGAGTTGAAGGACGTCTTGACGTGATGCCCGTGATGAAAGAAATTCAGTGCCCATCGTGTTATATCACGTTCCATCGTCAACCAAAGAGTCAGTGCTCGTGGCTTGGTCATGACGTACTCGAGGGCGGGACATGCTGTACTCGGCCGAAAAGGAGTGCAGCAAGGCACAGTCCGACCAGCTAGACATGTACCTCGCGTTTCGCAAGTTTCAAAAGCAGCAATGAATAAGACAATAAGATACATGTTCGCAGACCACCTCGTTAGAAGATAGTGGCTGCGATAAGCACCCCAGCAGCGTTGGCTAAGCAGGCTTGGCAATGATTTTCACCTCTTATGCAGCCTGACATGCGGAGCTGAACATGACGAACAGCCCAATAACACTGGCGCGTGAACAATTATGTAATCATGGCGATGCGCATGCATTTCCAATGAAGGACAAAAGCGAGTACCGGCAGGCACACAGTCAGCGTGATCACTATCAGCCTCCAAGGATCTAGATAGTCACGATTACCATTTCATCAAGCTGTAAAAGTGCTACGTCCAGCAGCGCATGCACGATGAGTCCCCAACGAGCCAGGCGTAACTGACATCTTACGTGCCAACTGGCTCATCTGCAAGGATGCTGATGCTTCACCAGACTGGAAGTGTGAAGGTTGGGGAAGTTGTGAGGTGAGACAGCAGTACATAGTACATGGTCCGAGTCGTGTCGCAGGGCCTAGCTGACGGTACTGTGCCTTACAGATACACTTTAACCTACACCCCCAGTCTCGACCGCATCCTTCCTCCTCCCTCGCATCTGCATGTGAAGATCAAGAACACGTCCGCTATCCCCTTGCGCGCCGCATATCTGCATGGTAGTGTCGTCACGCTTCTCCTCGAGTCGACTCGTATGCTGACCGATTCGAAACAGGGCCCTACACCTTATACGTCGCGTGCTATCCTTCCACATTCGATCCAAACAAAAAGCACACTACAGCCAAGGAGGAAGGAGAGCCCGACTACGAGCCCTTGCTCAAGGCAGGTGGACAATGGTCAGCTAAGCTTACAGTCCCGGAGTCGGTGAGGCAGGATGCTGGTCTCGGCGAGCACAAGGAACACGAGCCCCGAAAGAGCTTCACATGGATCATTGAGATCGCATCGCAGGTCCTCTTTTCCACCTCTGCGACCGTACAATATGAGTTGTTGGTCGGCAGGGATCAGAAGTCGGTCGCTCTAGGCTTTACTGGCGTCGTCAGCAGTTCAGGTGCGCCTGGTCGCCTAGAGGATCATCAGCTAGCCAGGTCCAAGCCCGGCACCCAGTTCAAAGGTGTATTCACCAAGGCTGTAAAGCTGAGGGTGGATGACACTGCAAGCCTGTGGAGTACGCCGGCGTTCCCACAGAACGACGATCCGCAGAAAGAAGAGAGCAAGACCCCCAAGGATGTCCTGAGCGAGGTGCGAGACGACCAGGAACGGCCGAGGAAGAGGCGTAAGAAGATACACCTTGTAATCATTACTCATGGCCTTCACAGCAATCTGGCTGCGGATATGCTGTACATGAAAGAGAGTATTGATGCCACGGCGAGGCAGGCCAAGAAGGATGCCCGAAGGGCGAGATACGAGACGCGAAAAGAGAAAGCTCAAGAGAGTAATCGAGCACAGTCTACGCCGGGTCCAAGGCGTGAACCTCCTTCGAATCCCGACGATAAGTCTGCGCACGACCAGGGCAAGGACGAGGGCGAGAGCGAGGACGATGACGATGACGATGACGAGCAGATCATAGTGCGAGGTTTCAGTGGCAATGCTGTGAAGACAGAAAAAGGCATACAGTATCTGGGCAAACGGCTAGCCAAATATGTCTTATCCATTACCTACCCAGATCAGCCCTTCTTACCAGTCAAGAGCAGCATCACCCAGTCCATATCCAGAACTTTCACCGGCGCCCCCAAACCGAACCAGCAGGATGGCAGAACGCCTGCTCACAAAGGCAGCAGCATCACTAGAGACGATAGCGCTGCTAAACAGAATTTAGCATACCAGATCACGTCTGTCAGTTTCATCGCCCATTCCCTAGGAGGCCTTGTGCAGACGTACGCTATCGCATATATTCAAAAGCACTCTCCGGAGTTCTTTGACAGAATCAACCCCATCAATTTTGTTGCAATGGCGACTCCATTTCTTGGCTTGAGCAACGAGAATCCCATGTATGTGAAGTTCGCCCTCGACTTTGGTCTGGTCGGCAGGACGGGACAAGACCTAGGTCTGACGTGGCGAGCGCCGACAATAGCGAGGAACCGCTGGGGTGCTATGGTTGGTGGCTTTAGTGACGCCAACAAGAACAAGGACGAAGATCCTGGCTCGAAACCTCTTCTCCGGATACTGCCCACAGGCCCTGCTCACATCGCGCTGAAAAAGTTTAGAAATCGCTCGGTCTACTCGAATGTCGTCAACGATGGCATTGTGCCCTTACGCACATCTTGCTTGCTCTTCCTCGATTGGAGAGGTCTTGGCAGGGTCGAAAAAGCACGACGAGAAAACGGTCTGGTCGGTACAATGGTCAACTGGGGCTACAACGAATTGACCGGTCAAAATGCGAGCGTGCCTCGTAGGGGCTTTCTCGATGACTTTTTCTCGGACAGTGGCGACGAAGCGAATAAGCCAGCAGGCAGGGCTGCACCGGATCCTGGCTCTTCTGTGCCACAAGCTGAGGCTAGCTCTGGTTTGGACAGAGACAATTACGGTACCAGTGACGAAAGCCAACCGAAGGAAGGACAAATGCTGAAGAAAACAAGGCCGTCCGAGCAGGAACCCTCGTCAAATCTCTGGTCAAGCTTCACTAACTTCTTCCGACCACAAGCCGGAACTCAGAAACATCCTTCAGCTAAACAGCAGAAAATCTACCAGCGTGGCCAGACCATGAGCAGTGAACAGGTGGCAGGTTCGAGAAGGCCTTCAACTGCCGAAGACCCAGAGCACAAAGAGGGCGAACAATCACCGAGTAACAACAGAAAATTGCTTGTGCGAGGATCTTCGCTCTACACGAACGGCTCGGACAACGAAAACCTTGATGCACCTCCAAGGACAACTGTCTTTGAGTCGGCCGGCGACCTTCTTAACCCGCCGCTACCACCCAAGGAGTATCTGATGGACCCTGCAGCTCGCCCAAGAACCATCTTCCACGATCGTGTCTACCATCCTGAAGATATTCCACCTCCGCCATCCAAACGTCCAAAGACCTTTCTGCGTAGTACCAGCAGGCTCGGCACGGCTGACTCAAGCAACACGTCAAACCAAGCACCGGAAGACCTTGCGAAAAACCAGGCAAGCCAGAATGCCGAACAGGCCAACATACGTATAGAAGAGAAGATAGCCCGGGCATACCACAAAGACATGCCATGGCGCAAAGTGCTGGTCAGCATCGAGCCTGATGCACACAATAATATCATTGTCCGACGAATGTTCGCCAACGCATACGGTTGGCCGGTGGTCAAGCACATGTGTGACACTCACTTCGGCTACACCACCGCAGCCATCACCAGAGACGAGGATGAGGCACCCGGTGAACGAGCGAAGCCTGCGAACGTCCCCATTGGTCAAGAGGGTGAAGAGGTTCATCACCAGACGCAGGCCCCTGATGATGAGGTCGAGACGGAGGATGATCATAAATCTGCGACGACAGACAATGTACCAGAGAAATCCGACCTCGAACTCGAAACTCTCCACCTGCGACAGAAGAACCTCCAGTCTGATCTCGTACCGGCGCAACCGGACAAATTGAGGCCACGCGATGCGCGCACCAAGTCGGACGCGCGCGAGTCAAGAGACAAGGTGCCTGATCTGGTCTCGATGGTCTCCGCACAGGGTGAGCCAAGTCACTCATACAGTGCCATGCATTCTGGCACTGCTGCTTTGAACCGTCTAACGCGGCAGGACAGTGCTCGATGGAGTGATAAATTCTTCGAGAGCAGTGAAGACGAGGAGGAAGAAGACGAAAACGAGCTCAATGCAGAGCTTCGAAGAGCGTATGATCGAGGCATCGGTAACCATGCGGATCCAATTACTGGGAACCGTAGCAGACCTGCAGGACCTGGCAAGAGTGTACTATCCGAGATAGATGGTACACCAAGGTTGGTTGCTGAACCTGCGGAGTTGTCATGGGAGGATTCGGAAGAAAGCGCAACCTCAGACGCGCGTGTGAGAACATTGCCTAGCAACATGACTGGGCTCGGGTTGGGCCGCAATGTTAAGGACATTGGTAACATCACAAGCCCACCGGCCGACGTTGATGCAAACGCACGCACCGGCGAGCTGACTGGAACTGGAGTGACCGAGCAGGTTGTCAGGGCAAGGACGAGAAGTGGTGGTGACCAAAGACCTGAGCTTGGTGGCCACAAACCTACTTTGGACTAGTAGAGTTTGTAGGAGAGGTCTGTAATTCTCGTGATGCTGAGCTTGTCACGCCGCGGTACTCCTGCAATGCTAGGAATAGTATTATGTATTGCTTGTCAACACATTCATCTAGTCCAACGAGACATCTACTCCTTTCACATGTCAGCGTTTCATTTCCTTGACGTGTCGCTCGTTGGGCTGTCTCTCCTCCTTCTACAACCACCGTGGCGCGTGACGCGTCCGTCTCATTGTCCGAGGCTGAGTAAGTTTCGTGACAGTCTTCAAGTCTTAGATTGTTTGATCCTTGTCACAAGTGACCAGATGAGTCATTGGCATAGACATGCGGGCGGTAAGTGACATAATATTCTGCGTTCTTAAGAGGCTCATCGCCAGCTGTTGTCCTTCAGCAGATCACAGAGGCAGTCCCGTGGATAAGCTATCAAGTGAGCCTGCGAACTGGACCAAAAAGACGTACTCACAGTCTACACCCTAAGACATCCACTATCAAGACAATGCCAGCCTTCTGTGGGGTTGTCACTGACAATCTCCATCCCTCTACCTCTGTCGGTCAGTGTCGAGCGACTCGTCATGGCGCTCTGACAACTAGTATTCGTTTGGTCGTGGACTGCACTATACAGGCTCAGGGAGTCCAATGTCTGCAAGCTCGGATTTCATCCTAGGCCTTGGCAGAGGGCTTCAACACAAAGCCCTGCCTAGTTTGGCTACAGCGAAGAGAAATGTTGTCCGAAAGATGGACTGGCACGAGATACACACACATGAGGAAGTCTAGGCATTGAGGACTGGGCCAAGCTGTGGAGTAGTTTTCCACCCAGTTGAAGTGATTCATTTCCTCGGCGGTGGCATCCCGAGTTGCATCTGTCTCAGCAGCAAGTACCTCCTGATATGAGGTCATCAGCGATGGAAGTGCTGAGTTTCGCAACGTCCAGGGACGCGCCGGGATCGGTATGAGATCGACATGGTATGTCTCATCGTTTGTACTAGGTCACAAAGACACCATCCGCCCGAGTCAGTACAGGCGCTGCACGTGCCCAGCAGACAGACCAACATTGTCCCCAGCTGAAGCCCATTACCGCCGTGAAGGGAGACACTTGTCGCCATATATGTGCCGTACAGAGGTTCAGCTACAACAGCATACCCTGCTGCTGCGCACGATATATGTATATAACTACTCCACACTAAAACCATGAATACGGTCACCCTTTTGCGAAGAGGTCAAGCCCGACGGCTCCTTCGACTAAGATGTATGGCGTTCTTTCGAACTGGTCTGGTCGCTGTGGGGCGCAGTCAGCAACAACAGTTGGTCGGTAGGCCCGTTGTTAGTATAGGTGAGTATATACTGGGGGAAAGACAGCAGGTTGCTGCCGGACGTGATGTGGACATATGGTCCTCCAGTTGGACCTCTGATGGCATCGATCTGTTCGACAGAGAGACCATTGGGTCTGTCTGCCTGCTGTCCAAGTCGCAGAGTTGTGTGGGTCTGGTGTCAGGAACAAGCTCGCTTTCATCCGTGCAACTACCAGGTGTAGTGCAAAGGGGTTAACCTCGAGTTCGGCAGCGGGTCCCCTTGGTGAATTTGTCAGCACAACCGCCAAGTGACGGGTGTTTGGCGTGCCCAGAGCTGGCAGTACGTACAGCTAGTTTGGAATATAGTAACATGATGCTTGCGCGGACAAGGGAGACATGCTGGGCCTGACAATGCTCGTTTGGGAGTACGGCGGGTTTCGCAACCTAGACCGCATTTTACTTCACGCGTCGCAATCAACCACCGTATTAATTAGCCTTCACGCTCTCTGTGCATATGAAACGCGTCGCTTGACTCTTCTCGTCGTTTCTTCGAATAGATGAAACAAGCGTGCGTTAACCCTGTCAGTTCAAGTCTCAAGGCCGCTCTATTTGTTCTATCAGCTATGGCGTTGGCCGTACTTTTATGGCCCCAATTGCCGCAACGAGTATTGACTTATGAACGCGGGTGGCCTGACCACTACCCAGGTAGGTTCTGCAGACACATCTTGAGCTTCAGCAGGCATCACTATGGCGCCCTCGGGTGTTTGATATTCTCACTAGCTGACGCAGCCATGTGTATGCCATCAAAGCTACCTCTATGTAGTCCCAACTAGAGATTGTGTGGGAGCTCCATTGCCTACAACGACCACAGCTTCACTTGCTTCATTATTATTGCTACAAACTTGTCAGGGACGCTTACATCACCTTAACACATTCTATTTCTATCACGGTGTCCTTGTGCGTTTCAGTACTAGTCATTTCGTCCAGCATCATTGCTTGTTTTCTTCACAACTCTGACCCATCTTGAGAACCAAGATGGCCGACCAAGGTTTCAGGCCGCTCGAGCGAACAGCAGAAGACGAAGTTGGGGGTCTCTACCCTATACAAGCTCCGGGAGGACCTGTCGTACGCCTTACACAACGACAAATGGATATCATGAAAATGCCAGTACATCAGAGACAGCATGTGTCTCAAGTCGAGCTGGTCGAGCTTGGCAAGACTCTGATGGAGGCATCTCAGGCAAGCATCGACGATGCACTTCATAACATGGATGAAAATCCAGAACAAGCACCCGAATTTGTACAACAACCGTGCGTCGAGTCTGACACGAGCAAGACAATGCTTGAATGCTAAGACTGGATAGTTTCGAACATACCGCGCTCGCAAAGCCAACTTCTATTAGGCTTGTGTCGCTACTTCCAGAGGACGACAATGGGATGATCCAGATTGTAATGGACGAGTATGATCTGGACGAACACATACCTAGGTCGGTTTTGACCGTATTAAGGCATCCGAAACGCTGATTGTGCCACAGCTATTCCTGCCTCTCTTATTGCTGGAACAACCCTCACGCCATCAGCTCTGTGTTCAATTATCATGAGAAGTATGCCGAAGATTATGACACCCAGAGCCTATATCCCATTGCATGTAACGGCCGGCTGATGTATGTGCGAGCGAATTTGTACGACGCACTCCAGCAACTACCTGATGCGCCAGGCCTGCAGCTGAAGCGGTGGTATACTTTCGATGGCGACAGCGAGCGAATGACCGATCTGCAGGTGGCAGCTGCGGACGGAGATGTCGCTCTAGTGAAGTATGACCACTTCAGGCTATTCTCTTCTGTCAGCTAACACACTCTAGAATGAATTTGTTTCGAGGAGCCAGCATTGATACGAAAGACACAGCAGGCAGGACTGCTCTGACACTTGCTGTCATCAAAGGACATACACCCGTGGTATGTTGGATGGATGCCTGGGAGCTGTTCTAACACAAGTAGGTTCGAACATTGCTTGAAGCTGGCGCCGATTCTTATTTACGCGATCATCAAGATCTCACCTGCCTCGATCACGCACTCGCGCACGAACGACTCGAGATCACAGACATGCTACTCACCCTGGACCATTCCTGCACCAAGCCATATCAACGAAAACACAAACACTCTGGTCGCGGCACAAAGCTGTGGATCGATGCAATCTGCATCAATCAAGGTGATACCAGGGAAAAGAGTCTGCAAGTGGCTGTCATGGACCGAATCTATTCGCAAGCAACATACGTGGTGCTGTGGCTAGGCAAGGACGATGGTCATGCAGCTGCCGCAGCACAAGCGGTGGATAAATTGTTTGCTGCAGCGGGCTCAAAACATCTCGGAGAATCGACTATCGTACCCTACCGAAATGCAAGCCCCGAATCATACGCACGTGTAGGCATCCCTTATATCTCAATGTGGGAATGGCTGTCACTGGCTGCGCTTTATTTGCGGCAGAATTTTACTAGACTGTGGTGCTTGCAGGAGATGGTTCTTCAGGACGACATTGTCATGTACATGGGCGAGACCGAGGTTCCATTCCACGAATTCCTCATGGTGACAGAGCAACTGAACGTTCTTCAACAGAAATTCGCTGTGCCTCCTTCGACGATGTTCCGACCTTTCTATAGTGCTCCGATAGAGGATGAAGCACATCTGGTCTCGGAGTTGCGTATGCGAAAGGCGATCGACGAGACGCCAGAAACACGGCAGACGTGGTTCAGCGGTACGAGGCGGTTCTGGCGCGGCGAGGGTAAACAATCTCGTATACCACTATCTGAGATGGTCATGTCAACGATCACTTTCAACTGCTACGACCCTCGTGATCGTATCTATGCTCTGATCGGGATGTGCAAGAATCACCCGGAGTCGCCTAAGCTTATCATCGACTATGACAAGCCATATGAAGAAATCTACACGGACATCATGCGTCTGATGCTGAAAGGGACTCAAGGTCGGGACCGGCCGAGTCTGGAAGTCGTTGGGTGCATCAAAGACTCAGCTAACAAGCAGAACGAAAACTTACCATCTTGGGTTGTCCACTTCGGTCAACCGGGTATTTCACCATTTCACTCGTATTACTTCTCGGCAGCAGGCAGAGAGTCAGAGACTTTTGACTTGGATCTCTGTTCGAGTGGTCGGCACTACGAACTTGTGGTTGAAGGCAAGAAGATTGATGCAGTCAAAATCACTGCTACAAGGCGACCCGGGCGCGAACGAGTCACGATGTTTGACTTTGATCCGACCTGGTCGACCTTGATGCTAAGTCTACCACAAGTATACTCGCATACTGGCCAGCCCCGGACCGAAGTACTCTGGCGGACCTTATGTGCAGACTCAACTGCCATAGAAGATGTCATGCGCGCTCAAGATCCGCAGTCCGAACAGGGCCAAGATCGTCTCATGCATAAGCAAACAGAGAACTCGCACAGCAGCTCGCCGAGCAAATATGCCACTCAGTTCCGTGACCAACTATGCGCCATGCTCCTCGCTCACGCCGAGCGTGCGGCAGATCTCGAACTCAAACTTAAGCTGTCACCTGGCGGTGTGCTGCTTCAAGCACTTGTGGGTCTTCAGCTTGGAGAGGGCGGAGGAACTGTCGTCACAGCCCCGACAGAGGAAGAGATTGCGCACATTACTGATACATCCTTGACGGGTCCATACTTTTCGAGCCACCCCATGCAGCAAGCGCTGGCTGAACTTGAAGCACTTTACCAAGCAGATGATGTCGAAGCCGGGGGCCCGGGATGTGCTACGCCCTCACTTGATCAGGTAGCTACCTACTTGGAGGACCCGAAGTGGCGCGTTTGGCGGAAGAGTATGCTCCCGATAGGCCCTATCGCAGCCGCCCACTACAATACCGATGCAAGGTTTCTAGAGCCCCCATCAGATGCGCAAGCGATGGACGAATTGTCACCAGGTGAAGATGGTTTCAGGTCGCAGTTTAGTAAATACCATGGCGGGCGCAGACTGTTCGTGACAGGCCAAAATCGATTCCTCGGACTTGGTCCCATGAGCATGGAGGCCGGCGATGAAGTATGGATACTAAAAGGCAGCGGAGTGCCATTTATGCTAAGAAAGATCGATGAGGAGCATGCAGAAATCGATGGAGAGGTAGCAGGGCCCAATGCAGATAAAGGTAAGAGAGCCCCCAAGATACGGCGAACGTACTACAAGTACATCGGCGACCTCTATGTGCACGGCATCATGCACGGTGAGGCTGTTGAAGCGGCCGGCGAGTGGAATAATATTATTCTGGTCTGATGCGTCAGGCCAATCGAGGCAAAGATGGCTTGCACTTGGTATCACACTTGGTCGTGTGTCATGGCTGGGCGGTGGCATTGACAAGCACAAACTGCCGCGATGTGTCGTGGTGTTAGAGCGGGAGAGGTCGACAGACACGGACCCTCACCATTTCTTTAGGCAATCGATACCTTTCACCTATGACCGCTGGCTGGAAGTGACTTTCAACGTGGATGCTGTTGAATCGGAGGTGATGAGATTCCATGTACATGTTGCGGTCGTGAACGCGGTGGCAACGGCCAGGTGGATCTCTAGGCCGGGGAGAGATGAATGTCCCGCATGGCGCGAATGTGATGAATGTAGTGTTCATGGTGGTCGCGGCGGTGATCGCGGCAGTGGTCGATGAGACCAGGCTATTCGAGGTCGTGGGGGCTGAGACAGCGGCACTAGCAGTGTAGGGGAACTGATGAGTGACGGCAGAACAACGACTGAGGAGAGAAAATGAGCATGCGCAGGCTGAATCTCAACGATATGTCATATTGCGAATGCTGGCAGTATTTGCGATGCATTTGACGACCGCTTGCAAAGGATGCGATCACTAATACTTGAATCTCTATCTATTGCATACCACGTGTCAAGTTCACTATAGGAGTAGATCGAAGGGGTTTGTGCTTCTCGACCTTGCAGCTGACGCGCTAGCCTTGTTCTCTTCCTCCACCTTCGCTTTCTTCCGCTTCTTCGATTTACGGCTCACCACTAGCTCTAGATCTGACATGCTCTCCTTGGTCGTCTCGATTGTGCCGTTCAAGGACCAATCAGCTTGTTCGAAGACCGGGCCAATCATCTCTTTCAGTCTGTCTTGCGGCACCCCCTGCATAAGACATCTCACCCCATTCGGATCTAAGAACAAACTCTCTATAGACGGCATAGAAGCCAACACCTGCGCAAGCTTCGCGATCTCGTTGTCTGGCTCTGCTTGATCTTGTTTCGAGCTCTTCTTTAGAAAGTCAACGGTTTGCTTCAGCATGCGAGCTGAGTGGAGCATAGCTTGTACGTTCGCATTGAGGTGCAACAGTGTCCAACCGTTCATCTCGTCGCTTACTGGTAGGCCTGGCCTTACTTTCTGTTGTCTCTCCAATGGCAGAGGTGCCAGGCCGAGGAACTGCTCGACCAAGATTCGGGAATAGGATTGCTTTCCTGCTGCAAGACGTTGGTCAATGACGCTATGTAAGGCCCACAGGGTGTAAGAGATCGCCGTCGGGGTTGGAGGATTTGATGCGGAAGGGCTGCCGGTGGCAAGGTACTGGTTCAGAAGGTTCATATCGGCTCTCGCTGAGCTGATAGGTTGATGACTAGAGGCAAGTGAGAGCTTGTCGTCGCTGATTCTTTGACCTTTTCTGTTTAGCTCGCTGACTGAAGGGGTACTGGTTGATGATTCAGCTGCGAGGTGTGCTTTCACTGTTTTAAGTTTGTGCAGGTGTAGGAGACAGTAAGCGGCGTGCCGTAATGTTCTGCCGTATGACCATGAGGAGTCTCGAGTTGGATCTTCGTATAGGATTGGAAGTGTGAGCTGTAAGCTGGTCACATTGACTGGGTCTGCTGTAAAGTCAAGTCCAAGAAGTTGGCAGACGAACTCGGCAAGCCTGGGGTCGAAGTCAGTAAGACTTTTGGACGATAAAAGTTTCACCGAAGACTCTGGAGCGCCATCGAACTGTGATGAAAACGCTATGAGTTCAGCGTCGGATTCTGCAGTGCTCTTTGAATCTTTCGTGCGTTGGAGGATGGTGCCGAACGAGGCTGTAGCGTCGTTGGAGCGTTCAAAGCCCAGGCCAAGCAGGCTCGTGAGTTCAAGTTTCTGCGCGATCTCCCTTGGTCGCCAGCATTGTGCTTTCAGTAGGCGTTCGTCACCTGTAACGCTCAGACTGATGCTATGGAGCAACACCACGATGCCATCGCTACTGAGATCTTTGAAGAGCACAAGGTCGGAATCATTTGTCAGGACAGCTGCATTGCAGGCTTTTGCAGCAGGCGCGCAAAAAGCCTCAGCCTCTCCAGGCACGACCGATACTGCACTTGCCCATCTCGAGTTTTTGAGGTGCTCTATGACAGCAGGAACAATAAAAGGCGCAGTGAGAGCTGTACTGGCAATTGTCCTGCTGCTGCTCGTCTGCCACAGCGCTTCTCCAACCATCGCTCGCGGCTCTACACTGTTCTCAGCGTAGGGAAACCTCAAAATTGGGCTTGCCAGCCTCTGAAACTGAAGCTGGGCTCTAGATCTTTCTAGGCGTTCAAGCCGGGTTGGTCTCTTGGCCGGCGGCAGTCCACCGTCAAAGAAAATGTGCTTTCTGCGGTATCTTCAGCTGATGTCTGTAGCAGCTGCATGAAGTCAGATCTCACATTGCGGCTCCGCAGGATTCTAGATCGGACAAGAAGCATTGAACAGCAGCATTGAGCAACGCATAGCTGGGCTCGTTGCTCGGGCTCAGCGTACTACCAATGGTAGAGCTAGTCAGTAGTTTATAGACGTGATATACCATAGAAGGCCCATCAATAACACATTTCACAATGCGTCTTTCAGAACTACCGGTTGTTTGACGTGCAACAATGCAGCGCTCGAGGTATGGTCGGAGATCTTGAGTCAGTCGGAGTATACCCATCGCGACATACAATCTCAATGATGTTGTTTCGATCTATCATAGTGTTACTAGCTTCCATGTATTAGTCGATCGTCCATGTATGGGATGGTTGTCTTTGATTTGAGCGCAAGCAAAGAAGATTACGTCTTAGGTTTAGTTGTCGAACCCTAGAGCAGCTTTCAAGCTAACTATCTTCTAGCCATTGAACGTGATCGACAGCCTAGCGATTCCTCTAGCGGATTAGGGGCTGACAGGCAACAGCCTTGGCACTTCCTCGGGCCTAGTCTATTACCGTCGAAATGCATGGTACACTCACGAGGATGGAACACAAATACAATTGCCTTACTCATGTCCCGGCTGTGTCACCGGTTGAGTCGTGTTTTCATTCCTTACACCTATTCTTCGCAGCTTCGTCAACCGTGACACTGGCAAGTTTACCAGGCGAGGACTCTACATACAGCCAGAGATCCACGCCTATCTTCCTTCCTGTCTTTGCAATCAAGACACCCGGTCTCTTCAAACAGCCTTCATGTTTAACTTACAGGCCATGTCAAATGAACGAAGACGGAGACGTCGTAGGATTCCTCGTCAAGATAGGAAAGAGGACGAACTATCGGACATTCACCGCATTGAGACGTTCAGGATCGCTTACAACGACCAACACTCGTCACCCTTGTTCAACATCCTTCCTGTTGAGATACGGGACTTGATCTTCATGTATGCTCTGTCAGACCATGAGGACCTGACACGACCATATGATGTTGAGACTTGTTACCGCCGACCGGGCTATATGGGCCCACGCAAGACTGAGACAGCGCTTCTGAGAACCTGTCAAGCAATCTATTGCGACACGTGGTATTGGCCATGGACTCAAGCTCAACACACGTTCTTCCTTACGGCTGGCGAAAGGAGACCCGTGAAGACAACCCAAGCTTCTCAGATGGAGCACACGTTGAGACTTATCGAGAAGCTTCATCCTAATGTCCCAGCGCGCCGCAAAGAGGTCAGCAACATACAAATCTTCGCGCAATTGTACCTTCTCGAACCGGGTCAATGTCTCAGCCAGATCCTGCAAATCCCACACTTCAGTCCTCGGACTGTAACAATAACATTACGCCATACAGACATATGGTATTGGGAGGAAGATTCGCCGATCCACATCAACTCACCTTGGGTAAGCTACTGCCGATTTCCAGCCAGTGTGACCACTCTCCGGCTCCAGATTGAAAGCATTGAGCGACGCAAACCTCAAGTCGACTACGTTGCCAACAAGATTCGCCAAGAATGGCACTTCACGCGCACTGACGATACTCACCTTGTTTGCGGCGTTGAAGGTCCACTTGAAGAGCTCCGCTGGGCTGGTAGCTCAACCTGGGGACACAAGCGTTGGATCAGAGACGAAGATGACCGTGAGCCGGGAATCCTGCGCTACTATGTTGCAACCCTCTCTTTCAAACCTGCCAACTTCATCACCGATGCCACAGGTTATAAAGCTCGAAGACGAAAGGGCATCTCCCCAAGAGTTCAGGTACCGCCCGATATTGCAGCCAGGACGCAAGTTCGAGGTGGTGGTGGAAGACACGCGTCTTTGCACGTGGTTCAAGCAATGCAGGCAGGAGTGACGAGCGATACACCAGCAAGCGAGGCTTTGAAGCTGGTGCAGGAATGGTCTCAGACCAGGATCAATGCAAGGCGGAGAATGATATAGATGCGAGATTGGCAGGCTCTGATGAACCACGATCAGGCTACGTGAGAGCGAGTGGCCGCACAGTAATGGTAATAGTGTGCAACGAGGCAGCTCGAGGTGGGCACCATCCGGTCATAAGTAGCCACCAGGTGAGGTCCGACAGGGAAGAGATTACTGTGGGCGGGTATCGTGCTTAGGAGTAAGATCTATGCCTGCCACGTGCAGGAGCAATGAGCGTACAATGGGATCAAATCGTATGATGAGGACGCCTCAAATCTTCGCGATCTTCATCGACTGACCCCTGTGGGTAGAAGGCTTCGTTTGTGCAATTGGACAATAGATCTTTTCGTGCGCAAGCATCAAGTTCTTACCTACTATTCACGGATTGCGACGGATTCCTGCTTCCTGGATGCATCGGACCTTCCAGGTGCGGCCAAGCCGGTCTTGGCACCCCCACGTGCGCGATCCAAGCGCTCCAAGCTCTTTCCCCGAACGCCTCTCATGCACAAGCTTATGTTCTCTTCTCGTGAGCGTGCCTGACCGCTGCTGGTCGATTGGCTCTCTCATTCTCGTCCTTGCCATATTACCTGTTGTTAGCGAACAGGGTCCGGAAGCTTGAGTTCGAGGTATACCGTGGCGATGTGGTCAAGATCTGCAAGATGCGATCTACTCGGCCATGGATAAGAACAATCACATTCGATGTTCAGTTGATTCGAGCTTTAATATATAATCGCTTCATTGTTTCATCACCAACCTGAGTATCTCTTTGTCCAATACTCGAGGACACCTTACTTAATCTTCGACGGTAGTGGAAGCAACGCAGAACGACCTTGCTCGAACTTCACAATCGTTGAATTGGAAGATGCTCGTCAAGCTTTGTGCTGCAGCTGCAGCTCTGTGTGCGAGTCTTGCGGTAGGATGCGAGGACCATGACTGGACCTCTCCAATGCTCGGTGGCCACATCAACCATGACTTGATGCGGAGACATGACATTGAGAAGCGCATCCAACCAAATGCTTTGACTACATTACCACAGCAGATCAGAGACATCCACTGGGGTCAGCTCAACATACTGTCAACCACAGATACACATGGCTGGCTTTCGGGTCATCTGCTTGACGAGAACTACAGTGCGGATTATGGTGATCTTGCGTCCTTCGTCCGCAAGATGAAGGCAAAGGCCGAAAGACTGGGGGTCGACCTCCTGCTTGTTGATTCGGGAGATCTGCACGACGGGACTGGCTTCGGCGATGCAACCGACCCCAACGGCAAACTTACTATGCCTATCTTCAAGCAGCTTCCTTACGACCTTCTTTCGATTGGCAATCATGAGCTCTACACAACAGAAATTGCAAACGATACGTACCACAACTTTGCGCCACACTGGAATGGTCGCTACGTTACAAGCAATGTCGATTTCTATGACAATGGTGTCCAGAAGCCCTTTTCGGACAGATATGCCTACTATGAAACTAAGTTCGGCATTAGAGTCATGTCATTCGCCTTCCTCTTCAACTTCACGGGCAACAGCAACGCCTCAGTGGTCACTCCTGTCGGCGATGCTGTCCAACAGCCTTGGTTTCAAGAGCAAGTTCGACGGACGGACATAGATCTGTTCTTGGTTGCCGGTCATATTCCGGTTCGCGACTCGGAAGAGTGGCGCTTGATCTACAGTGCCATCCGTCAACACCAGCCTACCACTCCTATCCAGATCTTCGGCGGCCACAGGCACGTTCGAGATGCTGTCGCATGGGACGCCACTGCAATGGGTACAGCAGCTGGTCGCTACTGCGAAACAGTTGGCTGGACCACAATTGATGGTCTTGCGGCAAACGTGACTCGAGCTAAGTCGCCCATGGGTAAGGGCTGGATCTCAATTACTAAGCCAATGTCCGGCTACAACTTTACACAGCCATCTCAGTCAAACCTCACGTATACCCGACAGTACCTAGACTTCAACCGTCCCACCTTTGAGAAGCATACCGAGTCAACCGACCAAACATTCAACACCTCGTACGGCCTCGCCCTGACAAACAACATTACCGACTCCAGGGACACTCTCCCGCAGCTAGATGACGTGCTTGGATGCTCTCCGGGCTCCTACTACCTCGCCCGATTCCCTATCAGTGATCCTCGATCCCTATTCAACTATCTCACAAACACAGTCTTTCCCGCTGTCGTTTACGCTGAAGGTCGTAACACCTCTGCTTATCCTCGCATCATCATGACAAACACTGGAGGCTTCAGATACGATCTCCTGAAAGGCCGTTTCACGATCGACAACGCATACCAGGCCAATCCCTATCAAAACCTGTGGCAGTATATGACAGCCCCCTGGGGTGTCGCGAAGAACGTTTTGATGAACATGCAAACAGACCGGGTGTATAAAAGACAGGAATCCGATGACACGCAGTACAATGCTACTACAGGTCTTTACGAGACCGCGGGCTACGTGACGGAAGACGACTTCGGCGACGACGGAGACAACACTATTCACATTGACCAAGGATCTGCGAGTCCGCCACATTATGTCGCAGCCAACGTGTCAACTTCAGACATTACTGATGATGACACACTCGTTGATGTTTACGTTACTTCATACTTTGCGGCAGCTGTTGCTCAGTACTTGGATGGCAACACCACAGATTGGATCAACGTGACGAACAGTACTGGTGGTTCATTTGCTAGCTTCGACACCCTGCCAACAATGGCAAAGCTGTTCTGGAGCAAGGATTGCTGATCAGAGGCGTAGAGTCAGCGTACACAAAATTCCAAGTTTGAAAGCTCGTAGAGATGTGGTGGAGAGCACAGTAGTCAAGGCAATTGATCGATGGGTTCTGGTTGTGTGAATAGATTACATACAAAAGTGACCGGTAGTGTCTTGTTGGAAGACAAACCCGTTTCCGAGAAGTGTAACATCAACGCCCTACGCAGCAGCCGCCCTTTTTATCCTCCATCAATAATGTTCCTTCCCCAGCTATCTGAAAGATGTCTATACCTCGTATGTTGATCAAGCACTAAAGAGCAAATATCTATGCACCCGCTTCCACGCAGCCCCGCGCGAGCATGATTGACCCGTGACTATCAAGTACCATCGCCTCGAGGTGAGCCAAGGATAATATTGATGGAAGGGTTGCAACATACGGCTACGCTTTTGTACCAGAAGCGCATTCTCAGGACGAGCTTCGAGGCGATGCGAATCTTAGGTCACAAACATCCTGCAACCACGGACCCGTGGCTCGAATACTAATGATGACCTTGTTAACAACTCCTTATAGTCACTCCCCTCAAGCTCCCCACGCAGCCACAGATAGCCCCTCCGGCTAGGCGTAAACCACGTCCAAGTAAGAGACGTCAACCACAATAGCGACCGAAAGCATGACTGCCAAGACGACACTGTACGCCCTTGGTTCAAACGGCAGTTTCCAGCTTGGAATCGGCCACGACGATGATGTATCCTCCCCACAAAGATGTGTGTTCAATACTAGGGACGTAGATGTTATCGTGGATCATGTTCCCTTAGATGGCGGCAACGATGAACAAATTAGGAAAGTTGTAGCTGGTGGCAACCATACACTTCTACTGACTACGCATGGACGCGTCTGGGCTGCTGGTTCGAATGCAGTCGGGCAATGTGGATGGAGTGCGCCAGGGGTGGATCAGGCTACACGTGATAGGGCCACCGGTACGTGGATGTTAGTAGATTGGAGCCGGCAGGGTCAGAGCGAGGTGTCGAGGTTCACGGACGTCGCCGCTACGTGGACGGCATCATATTTCGTGGTTGGTGGTCACATCGTGTATGCATGCGGTCACGGTGAGAAGGGTGAATTGGGGATTGGACAGGGCAATAACGACAGTCCTACACCCATGCAATGCCTCGACCTGCGTGAGCTCGAGCCTGGCGTGCCACATGCGGAAATCGAGACGATATCGGGCTGCATGAATCATGTTGTCGTTTTGTCCTCATCTGGGAAGCTGTACGGTTGGGGGGCTTGCAGAAAGGGACAGCTAGGTGAAGATGTGAAGAGCACGAAAGTGATCTGGTCGCCCAAAGCGCTGGACGTTGGTCTGCAATGGAGGCCGAGACAGGTTGTGACAGGACGAGAATTCACCCTTGTTGTGGGCGAGAGGTTAGGAGAGCAGTGTTTCTTGGGTGATTCAGCCCGCGCCGGTTTCATTACCCCGATTGTGCTAGAAGATGAACCGCAGCAGGACTTTGTGGTTCATGCCGGCTGGTCGCATATCGTAATGAGTTTGGGCGACGGGAGTATCCAGGAGTTTGGACGCAATCTGCGTGGTCAGCTTCTCAAGAGAACACCGGATCAACGTCTAGCCCGCTTCGTCATGGGCAGCGAGCACTTGCTTGCAGCGACAAGTAGTGGTGCTGTCATTGCGTGGGGCTGGGGTGAGCATGGAAATTGCGGCTCCCAGGTGGATGAGAAGAAGAATGTGGTAGGAAGATATAATACTCTATTCCAGTCTGACCACAGCATCAGGGTAGCTGGTGTTGGAGCTGGGTGCGCGACGAGCTTTTTCTGGGTCAAGGAGCCATCATGACATCTTCGTATACATGTCCAAGATCGGGCTGAGGAAAGGCATTATGCGTGTGCATACGGTAGTCCTATACTGTTCTTGCCAACGACTCTGCAGGACCCACGGCGCCCGGTGTTACTGTGCGACATGAAATGCACATCCAAGGCTCCGCATTCCCTGCTTATTCATAGGGGGGCGTTTCTGTCGCTGACCGCTACGATGCAAATCTAGCGTGGAATCATGCCACCCACAGGTGCAAGCTGGAAATATGCCACGTCCACAACTGAATTATCCAAACGCCCCAAGTCACAGACCATTGTTGCATTCGTCAGGGAAGCTGCACCCAGACAACATACCAAACAAACGGGATAGTTCAGAGACACCACTACCTGTGATATTAGTAGGAGGTGGGAGAAGCTTCGGACTTTTAGCTGTGCAGATTAGAAATCTCGTCGACACTGGCTCAACCAAAACTTCTCAAACGGCACATCCCGTAATGGGTATGCGTTAGAGGACTTGGAGCCGTGAATATGCCTAGCTGTCGAGTCAGTCATGTGCTATTGGTGTGTTGAACATGCTATGTTCATGGGGTCACCATGCAGGAGCTGTGCCCTCCACCTAGTGTTGTCGACGACTGGACCACGTCTATGGTTTCATGCAAGACCAAGCAAAACAACCCATGCACGAGACAGTACACCTCAAAGGAGGCACCTGACGTTCCAGACTGGATGAAGACACATGCTCCCGTTGTGAGCGCGTCGCAGGAGTCTGGGCTGAACACTATCGATCATCATCAAACTTCAGAACTTTGGGGAACTCCGCAATTCCTTATCTTGTAGGTAATTCCCACACCAGGATCATGCAGGATGTCGTCTCAATCCTCTCAGCACGTATTGCGATATTTACGCATCACATACGGTATATCGGTTGCAGCAATGGTGGAATGATCGATAACTGTCTTGGCCAAGGTTGCTAGTAGCCACAGGTGTACTCCATCGTCGGTCGCACAAGAGGAGATCAGGCTGTCGTGCATGATACACAGATTGACATCGACACGAGCGATCCTCACATGCATCTGGTCTTGCAGTTCTAGACCCTTTCACGCACCACTGTCTACCGGCCGGACCATCGAATTCTGAGGAGGGGCGCCGAGGTAGGCGAAATGAAAGGGTGGCAATTTTAATGTTTTAGATCGACCGACCGCAAGTCGGGAGAATTTTGACCACGTGGACACTAGGACGAACGACAAACGTGCTACGGGACCGGCTCATGCGGGAGCTTGAGTATTGAGGCTCTCAGAAACCCAGCGTGAGAAATTTCGAGAAACCTTGTGAGCCTCCTTATCGCTGATGGAGGCGGAAGGTACCATTAGTGCGCCTTGGTGAGGACGATACGGTACAACCTCGAATATATCCGACACCAAAATGTCGCGTAAGTCTGTGGGTACTGAAAGCGTACGGTTTGGAGAACAGAAATCTTTCGGCTGTCGGTTCAACGGAGATCCATGGTGGTACGGTCCATGTGTAATTGTTCTTGCTGCCGACTGCCTTAGGTGTAGTACTGTAGGGAAAGTGGCTTTCGTACATCCATTGAACGCTGAGCTAGGGTTGTCGACCAACTTCAAAGGGTGCTGTCAGGCAATGAGCAACAATCCCAGGATTCTGGTGACTCGATGCCTTCAACTATCGACGTCAAGGATGCTTCGCACAAGAGGAAAGTGCTCAAAAAACCAAGATCCTGTTGTTGAGGATGACACCATTGCAAGCTTGTGTGAAGAGAGTTTGTGCTTCTTGTTTGCGATGGCTGGTCAGAAGCCAATGGAGTAATCGCAGAAAAAAACTTGTGCCAAAGCCGGCAGTCGTTCGGCAGCTTGCTTTGTCAGCCGTTCTTGCGAGTTGACTAGTTAGGTACGCGCTACCAAGCCCAACGAGTTTGAACATCTGCTATGTCGTGATCGCAAGCACGAATTACGAAGGTTGGAGTACGACGCCCCAGAGAGCTTTTGCAATCAGCTCCGCTGCCGTCCTCTGTGTACTATATGTGCATGTCGATCCAATACATCGTATCCCACTTGTGCGACAACCCCACCAGAAACCTGGTGCTGATCTGTTGTGCAGTTACAATTTAGTCTGGCTCCATGTTGTGGACAAGGCTGTAAGTCATGCCCGGTAGTCACCACGATACGAGCAGACTGGTGCTCACGCGCTCCCTCTCCGGAAGGTAGCGACGGCAGAAGTTCAGTGTATCTGCATCCAGGTATTCTCAGTGGGCACCCCGCACCTTAAGCGACCTCTGGCCGAACTTCAACGAGGCGAGCCCTCCAAAGAGGTGTTACAGGATGTGAATATCACGTGGACATCGTTGACCGCGACTTCGTCGGAAACGAAACACACTTCCGACGATGGCGACCTTCAAAATCACATGTCGTTCAACGCAATAACATATACACCTATCAGACACAATAGCATACATAACCCGTACAAAATCCCATACGCATCCTTGTCGACCGCTGAATCGACGAAATTGATTCATGCAAGGACGGGCAGTGCCAGTGTGCAGGGATAAAGCATAGCAATGAATGTGGAGAGCTTGCTTCACCGAGACCTTCCAAGCCAGCCGTGACCATATATGGTAACAGGATGGAGACCGCTCGGCAGAGCCATCGTCATCATATTGCAGAATCAGCACATGTCAGCAACACGGAGTGCAGACACGGTACCTCTCCGAAATGAGCAGGAACTTTTTTTCATCCTTTTCGCGCCTCTGAAGCATTCCTGATGGCGCAGGTGCTCAGATGAACAGAAATGGTCCACATATAGTATGACGACTAGAGGACACGCATTGTTGCCCCCTTTCGTCCGAAATCATGTAAGATGTCTAGATTCTTAGAACGCATCCAGTACACGTCAACATGAAGTCAGAATGTGGAGAATATGGGGATGCTGGCAGTGCACGCATCGTGCCTGAAAATCAATGCATCCACTGTTTTTTAGGCCTTGGGTGGTGGCTTAGGAGCTTGGGAGCCGTGACAGGCCAAGGGGCAGCTTAGCCTGAAAGGATTTTGTGCCCGGTCCTGCTGAGCTCTGTGTGCCCCAGACAAGATCGGAGCCGAGCTTCAGCCACGATGGTATGCGAGCCTCAATCTTGTGTCGCCATACTGAGTGAGACTCGAGAAATTTCGACTCGGTCCCACCGAGAAAATGCCAGTGAAAACAAATAGTCTGATGTCTTTTGCTGCCCCAGCAGAGCCTAACCCCCCCTGATGATGGAAATGCTCAATTATTGTTGAGGCTTTGCGATCCGGCCATGATGGCGACAACAAACCCAACGTAGTAGAGATGCTTGTCTAGTAGTCAAGTAGCGGTGATGCGAGAGGCAGACACTCCATCTAAAATGTTGCGGTATGTGAGATCATTTGCATCAGTCATTTCAAAGAGGAATTTGGGTTCAGGCCCCGAAAATTTCTCGTCTTCCTGACTGCCGATGTCACCGAGGGTCACTTCTGCCTCCAGCTTTGCCCACACGGTACCAGCCTCCATTAGTCATTTCCCATCCGAGGGCTTCCAGTAATCGACCTGGTCTGGCAAAATCGTGTGGAAAGACAGTCACAGAACAGATCACATCACGATCTGGCCTTGGGACACGGTGTCATCCCAGGATTGCGTTTCAGCTCGAATCCAAAATTCGTTGGCTTTGCGAAAGCCGAGAACTTGGCGACTCGCCCCAGATTTCTGTCTTGCGTGGCGGTAGCTCCGCTTGCTACTGTCAGGCACAATCTTTGCTTTTTGGAGACTGCTGCGAGTTGCCATCAACCACTTTTGGAGGCCCTGTACTCCTTGTCTATCTCCTGAACAGGCCTGACCTCATACTGCCGCCTCCTGTGCTTAGTCCAGCTAAGTCGACCAGCGCCTTTCATCGGCTATTTGGCACCTTGAACTCCAGCTGCCGTCAGCCTATACACCCTTTCATCCTCGTTTGATAAGGATTACGGAGTACGCTAGGCGACATCGAAATTATTCCGTACCAACGCGCACCTAGGACTTTCCAAACTCCTCCTGGGATCTGCTGCATCACTTCCTTTTCACCAATCGACTCTGTCTTTCCTTGACGCGGCGATCAACCACTTCGACTCAATCATTATCTCCTGTCAATCTAAGACTGCAACCCCGGACCCGGCTTCCGTCGTCCACCGCCAACCCTTTTTAGACTCACATCTCTCCCCGGCGCCAGCGGATTCTAAGTCCCCCACGATAAGCGACGCACTATCACATTCCAGCGAAACCTCCGTTCTCGCCTGAATGCAACGCTCTTCGTCAGCCGTCGACTTTAATTCTCTCCTCAATCCTTCTACCCCAGATTCTTCTTCCTCTCCCCTATCTCGGCAACAAAATCAGTCTGCCACCGACCTTCTGGATACGGCACAACAAGCACCAATCTCAAACATGGCTGCCACGATGAGCATCACGCCTTCTACACAGGCACCTCAAATGGAGGAGCCTCGACAAGATCTACCTCGTCCCTACAAGTGCCCCTTATGTGACCGGGCCTTCCACCGCCTCGAACACCAGACCCGACATATTCGCACGCACACAGGAGAGAAGCCACATGCGTGCCAGTTTCCAGGCTGCAGCAAACGATTCAGTCGTTCAGACGAGCTGACAAGGCACTCTCGGATACATAACAACCCCAACTCAAGACGCAACAACAAAGCTCAGCAAGTCGCCGCTGCCGCTGCCATGGCTGGTTTGCAAGATGGACCAAACCAGTTCTCACAACAAGCACAGGTCGCGATGCCACAGCCTGCAAAAGGAAATGTACGGTCAGCGCCATCATCCGCCATCGGATCACCAAACGTCTCGCCGCCGCATTCTTTTGCTTACGCGACATCGATACCGTCGAATCTTTCACCATATGCTCGACAAGACGACAGACACAACTCCATGGATATTAACATGCTCGCCACAGCCGCCTCCCAGGTAGAACGAACAGAGCACGAGTTGGGCTCGAGGATACCATATCAGCATCAGCATCACTTGTTCAGCCATCGCAATGGACCGAGCACAGGTCGTCTTCCTTCACTAAGTGCTTATGCTATCTCCCACAGCATGTCTCGAAGTCACTCGCAAGAGATGCATGACGATGAGCATCGCGTCAAGAGGTCGAGACCCAATTCGCCTCACTCAACAGCCCCATCTTCCCCGACTTTCTCGCATACGTCAATTTCTCCCACACCAGATCACACACCACTGGCCACCCCTGGTCATTCGCCACGGTTACGACCGGCTCACGGCAGTGATTTGCAACTACCTGGCTTGCGCCATCTATCGCTTGGTCATGCGCCGCTACTTGCTCCGATGGAACCCCAAGCTGATGGGTCATATGCCCACCCTCCAGCGCCGCACCATAGTGGTCCGTCTATCTCCGAGATTGTTGGTGGCACACAGCGAAAGCTGCCAGTCCCCCAACTACCCAAAGTCAACATGTCTGACTTGCTCAACCCGCCTACTGGACTGAGCTCCGGCGAATCAAGTACAGTCGCTTCAGTGAATGGTGATAACTCAAGGTGACGCTGCTACACAGGGAGCATCGCATGGTTCGAGATTTTATCTTTTCAGTAGCATTGTTATGTATTAGCTCTACTCGATCTTTATTTTCAATGGTCAATCGCTGAGCGATCCTGCATGAAGCGTCGGAGCAAAACACAATAGACGGAAAACCACGATTTAGCGATGATTAGGAATTATTTTTAGGGCGGTCTGAGCATGTGTCGCCGTTCTCTATACACACTGAATTTAGGCCTTCTTACATGAGTTTCTGCTCACGAGCAGCATCGCACGGAACTAGACAGATAAGCGGCTGAGAGAATGCACCTTCATTCGAAGATGCCCCGATAATATCTCTAATAGCGGTCGAAGGCATGCATTGGTTGCTCATACACTTCGTCCGAACTAGCTTCGTTGTTAACCTCTTGACCTGGTATCTTGCTTAACCTCGTATGCGCCGTCTTTTCTGTCTATATTGCCATGCATGAGACTACATGGATCTTTCAGGCAACACCTGCGCGACGCTCGCCCAATCATTTGGACATGCGTCTGGCGTCCCCCACACTATTGACTTGATTATGGTCACTGCCGGTCAGATGGTACTCTAACAATATGCAAGAAACGCCGAGGACTGGAGTAACCTTACAATCTTGCTGCGATATGCGACGTACTCTGGATGCACTCCATGTCTCCATGGAAGTGCGGCGCCATGGGGCACCCCACAAAGAACGAACTTTTGAGCCTTTACGCAGCAAGAGTGACCGACTCATGACAACTTGCTCCGTACCAAATACATCCCCGATCACGATCCTCGCTTGAGATTGCCTACCGGACATACCAGGTTCCCAGCACATATAATTATTGCCAATTGTCTTATCGCAACAAGTAAAGACCGGCCACCACTCAGGCCAAAGGAAGATCCGAAAGTATTACGCCTATGTATCCGTTTGCGAACTTACTAACTCTTTAGGGTACATATCTAATGTTACTCTACATGGACTAGAAAATGGCCAGCGATAATACCATCGTTTGACGAATTCTCTTTCTGGCGATCACTATACTTGTAGCAGTCCCGCGATTTCCCCACACTCAACATCCAGTGTCCCCGCACCTAGGAAAGATGCATCAATCTTCAACGCAGACCTGCGGCTGTTCATAACGTACAAGCTATCGCTGCAAACATCGGCTGCGTGGCCGCGTTTTCGGAGAAGCAGTCTTGTGAGCAAAGCCTACATGGTCATTTTGTCGGACATCGTAAGGCCATTTGCCCGGTGTATCATAGGCTAGCAATAGTGGTTTACCGTCTAGTGCGCAAACATCACACAAGGTGATAGTTTGAGATAAGAAAGGTAGCCTAACAGCACTCCGCAAACTTGTCCTTAGCTACTTGGTCATGCACTACTGACTCGAGCTTTCTTCAATAAACCTTCTGCGAGCCCTTCTTCAGCTATCGGCTATTCTGTACGATATTCCCTGGGCTAAAAGCCATCCAGCCAGCAACTGGTGGGGAAGGCCCTATCGGAGAAAGTGACGTTGTCCTGAATACATACCCGGACGCCTAGTTTCGGCCCCAGGATCAAGAATCCCGAATTGAGCTGTGTCCTTGTTACACCGGCACCAATTGAAGCAAGCCAAGCTTGACCTCTGGGAGGATCCTTGTCGTGGATTTCCGAACAGCAGATTGTTTTCTTTGAGGTCTGTCAACAGTACTCGGTACTCGGTATTCGGCCCTGCCTACCATGCATCACGTAAGTCGGCGTCGGCCCTCGGTCGCCACTTTGGAGCGCTCTGCGACGGAATGATCCTGGGCTCTGACTTCATCTTCGATCACAACAGTAAGCTTACACCGGTGTCCAAGGTAGGTTTGACGGCGTTTCGAGCTTTAACATCATGTAGATCGGCCATGATATCACATCACAAAGGTCTTACTTCTACTCGTGCCTTGCATCTCGAAGGCACGAAACAGTGATGCGCAGACACGACTCGTGCGGTTGATGTCGATCTTCCTTCTACCCAGCAGTCCCCCTTTGGCTCTGGGGCCGACGCAATAGAACCATCGACAGACATCTCTTCTGTGTGATGCTCCCGATTATTTTCCGCCATGTACACCGCCTATGATCCAACGAGCTCCGCGTCCCATGTCCTCACCAATCGCTTTCAGATTACTCCAGCTTGCTTCAAGTTTGGAGGTAGCGGGAAGCTTCGTCGAGCCTCATAAGTTTCCTGAGTTCTAGAAGCGTGTCCAACCGAGCTTGCCGATCGTGGGGAAAATTTCCAACGACTTCTACGTCTTGGGAAAAGACTCGGCGAATGCGCCGTAGATCACACTGCAACCGTCTTGGCCGGCGGTAGAATGTTTGACAGCTGGCGTGAATCAAAGACAACCCACTGGGTGACCTAGGTAATTTTACCATCCAATTTCACGGCCACGAACGAGTGTGAGTTGTGGGTTATCGACTCGTCTCATGGGCCATATACCTTGTACAGGCCAAAGCTATCGTCATGTGACGGGCTAGCGTACCAGAAGGTGCAGAACTCGTGAGAGGGTTGTTGCACGTTGCATGCACAAATGAGAAGCAAATTTTCATTGACTACGTGTGTACACCAAGGGCTGATAGTCGGAGAAAGCCATGCTGCGAGAGACGATGTATACGAGCTTTCCGTCCCGACAACAGTGTTTCAGTAGTTGTACTGTCGTTGAGTACGCCGTGTCAATAGTCCTTCACGTAAAGGGGGAGGCTCGTCGGACCACACAGCATCACCTTGTGGGATAGAATTATTCCAAAAAGGGCTTTGCTCGTTCTCGTACTCTAGCACAACGAGCTCTCAGAAAAATCACATTGAGATGTGCCGGTTAGCCCCCCAAAAGTCGCTGGATGTATCTGTGCTTTTCTGGAAAGCGCAGCGTGAGTCACTGGGTCAGTAGCTGGTAGTGTTGAGCATCGAATAGTGGCAGGCTTGGCCCCGCCCCGATTCATTGATCTTGATGATAAGATACATTGGGACGGTACTGTGCAACGACAACACGAAGCTTAGGAGGTGCCCAGGACGTGTCTTTCAGGAAGCTTGACAAGTGCGTTCCTTGTCGGACCAATTTACGACCGTAGCAGCCTTAGGCAGAAGTTCACGAGGCTATCGCGCCTTCCCTTTTGGTACTTTCTCGCGCAAGTCCAGCAACCACGAGCATTTCGTGCATCGACAAGCATCCGCGTAGCTCATCAACTCGACAACTGGCTCTGCAGAGATGAGCGCACGCTTGTCTCCGGCAGCCAGCCTTCTGCGGAATTCCAAGCTCTTTGCGCTCCCTCCTACGATCGCACTGCCAGCTGCACCTCCCTCGTCCGATCAAGTGTCAAAGTCCGAGACAGCAACGACTGTTTATCCACGATATGCGGCCATTCAGACGACGTCGACATCCGGCAGTCAAGGCGACTGGGGGTTCAAGAGACCGTTGCCACTGAAAGCAACAAGGTCTACGAACAACCCAGTTGTACGACTCGTTCGAGGAATCGATACGCCCGAGCACATTGCAGACTACGAATCAGCGGCAGACCATGTTCTTACTTTGCGCAAGTTTGAAGAGCTGAACCTGTCGTTACGGCACCCCGAGAAGGCAGGCGACACGAGGTCGAACTATAGTGCCAGAGACTTCAATGTTTTTCGACCTACTCATGATAACTCCACAAACCATTCTTCTTCATCTCCAGCAAGCTCTGGTCCGTTGGGCATCTGGCCGGAACTCAAGTCAGAGGATGTATACAATCAATTGCCGGAACAGATAAAGCAGAAACAGAAGGCCCTTGAAGAGCAGAAGAAAGCACAGGACTTGGCTGCTGGAATAGATCCCGCCCATTCAGGCGCCGCACAGCTCATGGCTGCAACGTCGCGGCACAGTGTCAGAGAAAGGAGAAGGTGGCGCTATGCAGGTCCATCGCTATTCCAGCTGTCTGGTATGGAGTTTGATGACTACCTTAACAAGCTGGGCAAGGAAGAGCAAGACATGCTCACCGAGCGTATAAAGAAAGAGATCACACAAACAAGGATAGCCAGAGCACGAGACCAAGGGAAAATGGGTGAACAATCACGTGAGAACGATGTGACAGAGAAGGAAGTCAAGAACTACCTTCGTTACCTCCGCAACGAACCTCGAAGATTTGGCGCCATCATCGCAGATATGCTTGATCTGCCAGAGAACAACCTACGGCCCCAGGGAGGTAGAGCAAGGGCTGACGAGTTTGAGTATGGCCGTGATACCTTGGCTGCACCGGACTGGCAAGAGCGGGGACCGCCCAGAACCCATCCGTCCGCTGGCTTGTCCTACGTCCACACCGTGGCGCATGCACACAACGACCCAATGCACGGCCCTCAGAAGGAGAACTCGGCAGTCCTAGCCCGTGCCGTCAAGACAGCCACGCGATCTGGCAAGACTGAGGCCAGTTTTGGTGTGGCCGGCTTTATCGTGCCCACGCCGCAGAATCAGTCGTCGACTAGGGCGACGGTAGACGCCTTCACTCCTCAGCCAGGCGGTCAGAAAAAGCCTGTGCAGCTTGGTGCGGCTTACATCAACGAGGAGGGCGCACTTATCATGCGAACAAGGACAACAAACGAGTATGAGACGAGGGGCGACGAGGCTGTATCTAAGCAACAGATAGCACGAGAGAACGCGCAACTGATGCAGCAAGAGGCTGACGAGGCACGTGAGCGACCGGCTGTTGCTCCTCAACTTAGCAGCCTGGACGACTACCAGCCCAGGCCTTCGAGGCGGTTGCAAGATCCGGGTTATCTGGCGAGACACCAGATTCCACGGAACGCTTCCAGCTCGGGCCAAGATCAGGGGGATATCCTAGGCGCTCTGCTGCGAAAGTGATTGTAGATTGTACATACATACACACACTGTATACCATGTTTCTCCAACACTCTCAAACAGGCGATACATGCCATGTCCCCTTCATGCTGCTCACGTTGAAGAGATCCCACGAGTAAGAGCAGCCTTCTAAGTCAGCTAAGGCATCTACAGTAGAGCGAGGCACAAAGGGATGGTCACGTGCCGCACTCTTGGCACACTTTCCGATCTTAGCGGCATGTGGGATTTGCGCAAGACACAACACCCATTCTTTGCTCGTCGACTTCAATCTTTCTCCAGCCAGATATTCACCAAAGTCCAGCGCAAAGATGGGTCGCGTTCGAACGAAGACAGTCAAGAAGTCCGCCAAGGTCGTCATTGAGCGATACTACCCCAAGCTCACTCTCGACTTCGAGACCAACAAGAGAATATGCGACGAAATCGCTATCATCGCTAGCAAGCGATTGAGGAACAAGGTATGCAAAGCTCTTGTCCTCACTACCTGCATAGCTACACTGCTGTAGTGTGTCAGATGACTCAAAACTAACGCAATTGCTTCAGATCGCCGGCTACACCACCCATCTCATGAAGCGTATCCAGCGTGGCCCAGTCCGAGGTATCTCTTTCAAGCTTCAGGAAGAAGAGCGAGAGCGAAAGGATCAATACGTTCCCGAAGTCTCTGCCCTCGACTTCACCCAGAACAGCGAGAGCGGTCAACTTGATGTCGACCAGGATACCAAGGATCTGTTGAAGAGCATGGGTTTCGACGGTATTCCAGTCAACGTCATGCCAGTTGCACAGCAGGCACAGCAGACCGAGAGAGGACGACGGGTGTTTGGCACTGATGCTCGGGGCCGTGCATAAAAGGTCAACAACATCGAGGCATGGGTGTATGATGTCCTAACTCCAGACATGGACGCACGAAACAGGACGACGACAAGTTCTCTTCTCGCACAGCAGCTATGAAGCAAGGCGTAGGGATGGTGTGAAGTACGGGCGCTCGAGTCCCACGTTGCAAACGTCTCAGGTTTCTCAAAGAAGCCCGAACGGCATGACTTGCAAGAGCATGGAGAAAATACAACCACCAATTCCATCTCAAGGTGTCGCTTAGTCTATCATAAGACGAAGCTTGATTGCCATAAACCCTTTCTTTCTACTCTGCGATACGTGCATGGCCATTGGGGGCTTGATCGTACGCTCGTCGCGGCCACATACGCGCATCATCACATTCAAGTATTGCCCGTAATTGACGTGCTTGCAAATGTAGCTTTCTAGACACGTGTGAGCTGTGCTGGTTTTGATGTCCCAAAATATGCAGTTGTAGCTGTCGAGGGCCCTACTGCTACTTGAATCAGGTAGCAGTACCCTCAACCACTCTGCCGCACCTCTACAGACGCCTCAGTCGGTGGGCTAGAATCAGATCATTGCTACACCTTGGCCGCTCGAACCGTGAACACCACTGTTGACTGTGATCAGCCGAAAGAGATACCAATGGGTCTTCACTCTCTTCGATTCCTTTCTGCTCATCATCTAAGGTGAAAGATGTAGCCAGTCAACCGACGTCTTCTAAGCGTTCCTCAGTAGTGTTTAGTGCTCGACGGCTGACTAATGCATAGAGACCTGTTTGCAACCGAGATATTCATGTCTCCGTTCTCGGTCAATGGCAGGATTGCAGTGTTTCTACACGCATTGGGGCAATCTTCCCCAGGTTCGGCGAAACGTGAGCTTCTGGCTCCAGAATTTTCTGCCACCGTTACCAGTAGGGTTTCGGTCTATTCAGAACTGGGGCCGGTCTGCACATATCTCGAGCCTTCACCTTCCTTGGTACGGAAGTCAGCGCGCCGAGCACCATTGCCCGGTGCGGAGTTTCGGGTTAAGTACTACTAGTATGCCTCTCAGTGACGGGTCAGGTAGTGGCCCGACCGGATGTTTACCGGCATTATTCATCCATCTGCTCACGATGAGCACTAAAGAGTACTGTATCAGGTGTCTACCTATATACGCAGTGTCCCAAGCTAGCTACCAATTGAACGACCCTGCCTAAAAACTCCTGCGAATACAAAGCTAGGTAGCGCCCTCCACTGTAAACATGTTTGGATCCTGGAGAAAATCAAAATTATCAGCTATTGGGACCGCGCCGAAGACCACTCACAAAGACTTTGATGTCGAAGAAGTGTTAGAGAAGCTCAACATAGACGAGAAGGTTGCCTTGCTGTCAGGTACAGACTTCTGGCATACCGCATCCGTCCATAGGTTAGACGTACCAGCAATTCGACTCTCGGATGGTCCAAATGGTGTAAGAGGAACCAAATTCTTCAATGGCGTGCCGGCAGCGTGTCTTCCTTGTGGTGAGCAGCTCTTCGCTTAGAAGCTAATGGCTACTGACAAGTCTAGGAACCGGCTTAGCGGCAACCTGGGACACGGATCTCATTCATAAGGGAGGTCATCTTCAGGGTAAGGAAGCACTCGCCAAGGGGGCATCAGTGATCCTCGGACCAACCACAAACATGCAGAGATCACCACTAGGCGGGCGAGGTTTCGAGTCTTTCAGTGAAGATCCGGTTCTTGCCGGCAACATGACAGCAGCAACTATAAATGGCATCCAGTCAACTGGCGTCGGTGCGACACCAAAGCACTATGTTTGCAACGACCAGGAAGACCAAAGGATGTCAGTCGACAGCCTTGTTACAGAGCGGGCTCTAAGAGAGATCTACTTAAAGCCATTCCAAATAGCCCAAAAGGATTCAACCCCCATGTGCTTCATGACAGCATACAACCAAGTGAACGGAACCCATGTCAGCGAGTGTCCACGGCTAATAGGCGACGTCCTCCGCAAAGAATGGGGTTTCGATGGATTGGTAATGTCGGATTGGTTCGGCACGTACTCTGCCGCAGAATCAGTCAAAGCTGGTCTTGACCTCGAGATGCCCGGCCCATCGTACGCCCGCGGCAAGCTTATCAACCGGGCTCTCGGATGTGGTAAGTTGACAGAATACGACGTCGACAACTGCGTGCGCAAGGTTCTGCAACTGGTCAAAAAGGTTCTCCCCTTAGGCATACCCGAGAATGCACCAGAACACACTGTCGACTCGCCAGAGACAGCAGCCTTGCTGCGCAAGATCTCGTCAAACAGTCTGGTACTCATGAAGAACGACAAAGCAACCCTACCATTCAAGAAGGAAAAGACAACAGCAGTCATCGGCCCCAACGCAGACATCGCTGCCTTCTCCGGCGGTGGCTCAGCTTCCCTCCTGCCATACTACGCCATAACTCCGCTACAAGGGATCAAAAACCAAGCCAAGGACGTCAAATACACGCTCGGCGCCCCCGGCTGGAAGAAACTCCCGCTCCTATCGCGCATGTCCAAAACAAAGGACGGCAAGCCAGGCCTAACAATGTCCGTCTACCTCGACCCACCCTCGAAGAAAGACAGAGAACTCATCGACACGGTCCACGTCTCGGAAAGCAACGCCCTCCTCGCCGACTACAAGAACCCCAAAATCACCTCCGCCCTGTGGTACGCCACCTTCACCGGCTACCTCACACCGTCGCGCACCGCCGAATACGAATTCGGCCTCTCCGTCGCCGGCACCGCAACGCTCTCCATCGACGACAAGCTCGTCGTCGACAACGCAACACACCAAACCCCCGGCGACTCCTTCTTCGGCACGGGCACGCGCGACGAAATCGCCACAACGCACCTAGAAGCCGACAAAACATACACCGTGACCATCGACTTCGGCACGCTGCCCACGCAGACCTTCTCCCAGCCCGGCGCCACGGCCTTCGGCGCCGGCGGCGTGCGCATGGGCTGCGAACGCGTCATCTCGCACAAGGACGAAGTGGCGCGGGCGTCGAGCTCGCGCGCTCGGTCGATCAAGTCGTGCTCTGCGCCGGCCTGAACAGCGACTGGGAGAGCGAAGGCTACGACCGGACCACCATGGACCTGCCGCCGGGCAGCGACGCGCTGATCGCCGCCGTGTGCGCGGCGAACCCCAACACGGCCGTCGTCGTGCAGAGCGGCACGCCCGTGACGATGCCGTGGTTCCGCGACGCCCGCTGCGTCGTGCAGGCCTGGTACGGCGGCAACGAGACCGGCAACGCCATCGCCGACGTCGTCTTCGGCGACGTCAATCCCAGCGGCAAGCTGCCCTTGACTTTCCCCCTGCGCAACGAGGATAACCCCGCGTACCTGAATTACCGGAGTGAGAGGAACAGGGTGCTCTACGGCGAGGACGTGTACATCGGCTACCGGTTCTACGAGAAGACGAAGAGGGACGTGGTCGCGCCCTTTGGGCATGGACTGAGTTATACGACGTTCGAACTGTCCGGGTTGGGAGTTAGTGTTGGTGACGGCGCGGATGAGGTCGTGGTTACCGTCGATGTGAAGAACTCGGGCGGCCGAGACGGCGCGCAGGTCGTGCAGGTGTATGTGAGTCAGGAGAGCCCCAGTATCGGTCGGCCCGTCAAGGAGCTGAAAGGCTTCACGAAGGTGCAAGTGAAGAAGGGGGCGACCGTCAAGGCCGAGGTCAAGATGAGTAAGAAGTACGCGACGAGCTTCTGGGATGAAGGACGCGACGCGTGGGTTTCGGAGAAGGGCAAATATACGGTGTTGGTGGGCGATAGCAGTGCGAGTACACCGCTCAAAGAAGGGTTTGAGGTGAAGAAGACGATGTGGTGGCGGGGATTGTGAGCTGCTGTGTTGAGGTACGTCTTAGGGCAACAAATAAGCCCCGGGATTGGTGCTGAGCTAGAGGTTGAGAAAGTAGAACGCTGCTCGCTAAACAATCGTACAGTCGATCTCGTCACTACAAATACATAACTCTTCGTCCCTCGCCTTCGACCTTGATAATGCGTCCTGGCTCGTCACCTAACATGAAATTCAGATAGTTGTCGACCGTCGTACATGGTTTGGGTGCGTTAGGCTCACAATGACCTTCGCAGTGTGATGGCGATGACTTCCCCTCGATGTCTCGTATCTGTGACTCTACTCTCGTAGGAGTGTCGGCTTTGGTAGTACACGCTTTCAAACGCACAGACTTGACAGGCGTCCACTTCTTCCGGGACGGTTGAATCCAGGACGAATCAGCTGCGACAGTCTCGAAGCGCTCCAAGTCGAGGGCGACCCTCGTTATCAGTCCCCAGCCACGGCTTGCGTGGACTGTGTCTCTGTTCTTCTTAACTCTGAGAAAGCCCTGCAGGCCAGCACGGATGTTGTCGATATCTTTCTGCAGAAAGTCATCCCACAGCCAGGTATGCTTCAACCCATGCTCGACCTGTTCTTTTTTCCACCATTGCAACCATTTCTGACGGACGTCGCCGCGGCCCAGGGCGACATGGAAGAAGTCGCGCTCCCAGCTTCCGTCCCTCATGAGATCTGTCACAACCGTCTCTCCAGTGTGCTGAAGCTCTTTCTTGCTAAAGACTTCCAAGTATGTCTGCTTTTCATCATCGAGATTCGGTGGCATGTAATCATTGGGAAGATCAGGGAACTCCGCTCCGGGTAATGTTTCCAGGAACTTTGGGTAGATAGCTGCGCACTGTAATGGCACGGGCTGTGCTTTGTCCCAATCGACAATCCCAACCACCTTGAGGTTGTCTGGCTTAGAACCATTGGGTCCAGCGAATGACGCTACTCTTGGGCGTTGCAGCTGGCCTTCTCGGAGAGGAATAACGTCACCAGTCTGTGTGAAAGACTGTTTCCGTGTCGGTATTGCTGGAGCCTCTTGTAGAGGCTTGCCCTCGATAATGATGTTCCTGTTGTGGAGATGAGGATGGGTGATGTAGAACGGAGAATCATTGTACATCCCGACTACCTGGGTAGGGATAAGACTTCGCATCATCAAGAGCGTGAGCAGATCGTTATACCGACCGTCCATCGTGATTCTGAGAATTTCGGCTTGTTCCTGGGCGTCGTCCGCAGTCAGCCTTTCAATCTTGCCACGGATGGTATCATCGACAAGATTATGCAAGTAGGCACTTGTGCTGTTGTTGGGGGGAAGATTAAACGCATCGAAATCCTCTTGTGTTCTCACTGTGTCGCTATTCTCATCTATAGAAGGTCAACAACTAACATGTTGCATAAGAAGTACCACGACCCAAGACTTACTGTTCAAAACGCATCGATCAACGTACGTCACCGGTTTCGAGAGCATCTCTATGTAAATATCGGCTATCTGTCCAAGGACTTGCTTCTTCTGCTCCCAGGTGGGAAATGTCTGAG
Organism: Knufia petricola; assembly: GCA_002319055.1. NCBI lineage: Eukaryota > Fungi > Ascomycota > Eurotiomycetes > Chaetothyriales > Trichomeriaceae > Knufia > Knufia petricola. The sequence continues at coordinate 128,226 of NMUC01000058.1, read as the reverse complement.
TCCACATATTCATCATTCTTCCATCGATGAATTCTAAGAGCATGAAATCCATCCCAAGAGGATTGCTCGGATCTTTCGCCAAGCCGTAGTGATACAGATATGGAACCTTGAACGAGAACTTCTTTCGCGCTCGAACCACTGGCTCGACCTGCTCGGGCAAGAACTTTGGGTCTTCTTGCTGGTAAGGCAGCCGAGTGACCCACTGCATGTTGGTGTCCTTCTCATGCAACAAGAGTAACATATTCATATAGGATGTTATGATAGGGACCTTGTCGATCTCACAGAATGCTCCTGCCAGCTTTGGTACAAAGTCCACCAGAACGTCCGTGTCGAGACGGCTTAACAGGCTGGCCGCCTGCCAAGCTATGATCTCCTGGGTATCTCTCGGTGTGCCAGGCGTCGTGAACGGTCCGGTGGTCGAGGCGACGGACCGTAGACTGGTCCGATCATTGTCGAGTGGTAAGAGAGGAAGTGGTTCAGATAGTCGTTCTTCCATGATGACCAAGAGCCTTTTGGCGTTGCATGCTGGAATCAGAGTGATTGAGAGTTATCCAGGGTCGATTGTCTTATAGCCCAGCGAAATGGTAGTGTTTGAAGAATCTGTGACTGGCATTGCTCAGCCCCGAGCAAACGTGGGCGAAGCAGATTCATGGAACGTGGTGTTTCGTCCACCAGGGGCGTTTGGCGTATCACACCACACTCTCCGCTCATACCTATCCCATACCATCAAGTGGCCAGTGGCCATGTTTGATATCGCTGGCTCAAATGTTTGCAAGGAATACGGTAATGGACCGCAACAACGAAGCCTTGTAATACAAAGCTCATCCTTTCCTTAGGCCTGTGACACCATTCTTGCTGTTGCTCGTGTCAACCTGCTGGATCCAAAGCAATGCTCTCTTGATAAAGCCATCCTCTTTGGTTTCTTCTTGCGTAGCGTCTCTCGGCTGCCATGGTGGTACAGCCATCTCGACTACACTTATTGTCAGAGCTCGTGCCTCACCAGCCTTCTTGAGGCACAACTCCGGATCTCCCATATACATGGCCTCGGCACTCTCGTCGATGTACTCGGAGATGAACCGAGCATCCCTTAACACATTGTTCAAGATGGTCTTCTGTTCCGAACTAAGTTCTTGCTCACCACTGCGCAACGCGACCGGCATCTTCGCTAATCTCTGCTTGACAACGACATGTATACTCTGCGGGATCCTGCTCAGCACTTTCAAGGCCTGGTCCTTGACCCCAGCAGCAATAGTAGCCTGATCTGGATCCCTTGCCTTGTCCGTAAATTTATCACCGTCCTCGTCGTCACTGCCCATGTCACCAAAGATGTCCTCGTCTACATTTTCTTCGGGATCCCATTCTTGCAGTTCTTGTACTGCGTCTTTCATGAGCGCAAGCCACTGCTCAGCTTTTTTGACCACGAATCCGGAGACACCGTCGCTCGAGAACTTGACTACAGCGTCACAGTTCTCCCATATTCGGCCTGTTGCCTCGGTGATATTTTGCTTGTCTTCCTTGCGGGGTTCAGATTTTGGTTTGCCATCTTTCGCTCTCCGTTCGACGAGCTCCAGTAATGAACGTAGTTCGGAGAGCGTGACTTTTGCAAGCCGCGCGGCTTCCTGGGCGAACGAATCTGTAAAAGTGGATGGTGTCACGAGCAGAGCTGCAGTCACAAGAGACGGCAGAATGGAATCGTTCAGAGGCTTGACTAAGGAGGTGACAGCGGTACCTGTGAACGGTGGTGTGATTGTGAGCAGTGAGAGCTTTGTAGTGCTTGCCTTCAACCCTTCGGCAGCTGCTCTGAACAATAGCAAGGGCGATGGGTGACTATCACTAGCACCTGCCTGATCACGACTCACATTTGTCGTTGCCAAAGATTGATGGAACTGGTCGAGCAACGCGAGACTCGTACGCAGAACAAGCAGGCAATCCTGCTGCGAGTCTGTCTCCATCATAGTCAGAGCAGCCACGACGGAAGCTCAAGCGGTACGGGCTGGTGCTATACTACCATGTCCTCTTGACGAACAATTTCGACGACAGCGATAATGTTTGCTACGTTTGTATTGGGGGGCTTATCGATTAGGACCACCGAGGACCATCCAGTTACTTAGGCAGGTACAGCTATTGGCGGCTGCTGTATGATCTCCAGTATCGCTCCTGCCATCCATGGCGCGCACCGTCACCGCAAATTGTTGGTGATACAGCGTGAATACTGACGAGCATCGGCAGATGAAAAGGATCTACGTAGAGATATCCACGCGTGTCCAATACCACCCTTGATGTAGCAAGATCAACCCCACAACTCCCCGAGAATTGTTCCGCTCATCGTTTGGGACAATATATGGTTGCTGCTGACCAGAACAGTTCTTTTTCCTCCCTACAATACCGTTCAAAGCACAGAAGTTAATACTGACTTTCTCACGTACAACCATGGCTAGCCAGGTCTCCATCACCTCGACACTCCCCCTCAATGACAACACCTCAATCCCCCAATTCGGCTTTGGCACATGTGCCAGCGCGACCTGCACACAGTCAGCTCTATGCGCACTACAACAAGACTACATCCACCTAGATACGGCTCAGATCTACAAGAATGAGGCCGAGACTGGACAAGCCATAGCGCAATCCAAGATCGCCCACGACAAGATCTTCGTCTGCAGCAAGTTATGGGAGGACATGTACACGCGACAGGGCGCTATAGATGGCGTGTCTGGCAGTCTACAAAAGCTAGGCCTCAACAAGATCGACCTTTACCTCATACACAATCCACGACCTGGTCCAAAAGCACGCCACGAGACTTGGCTAGGCCTACAGGATTGCGTCGAGAAGGGCTGGATCAGGAGTATCGGCGTCTCGAACTGGGCACCGGCGCATATTGAGCAGCTGATGAAAGAGGATGGCGTGAAGATCTTGCCTGCTGTGAACCAGATCGAGTTTCATCCTTGGCAGCAGCAGAGGGAGTTGATGAAGTACTGTAAGGAGAAGGGCATCGTAGTCGTGGCTTACAGTCCACTTACGCAAGGGAAACGATTGGGGGATAAAGTTGTCGTTCAGATGGCGGAGAAATACGGACGGACGCCTGCTCAGATTGTGCTGCGGTGGTGCCTGCAAAAGGGTGTAGTGATAATCCCTAAGAGTGACAAGGAAAGCAGAATCGTCGAGAACAAGGGCATCTTTGATTGGGAGTTGAAGAACGAGGATGTGGAGGTTATTGACGGGTTGGACGAAGGGCAGAAGGGAAACGTGGGAGAGTGGGATCCATATGCTTATGAATAGATGCTTGTTCTGAGGAAACACTCCGAAGGCATCTAATAATCTCTAAGAAAATCTCGAGAATTACTCAAAGAAGGTAAGCTGAGGAAGCAGAAGAACAAGGCATGCTGAGCACATACCCTGTGTGCTACGTACACCACTAACTCCACTGCTATGCAACTAAACATACCCCCCAGCCCTACCCTCGCCATGCGTAAGAGAAGACAAAATCCATCACATCGACCTGAACGGCCCGCAAGTCCCGCCCACGATAGTCTGCGGCGGACCAACATCCAAGTCTTTCACATCCCCCGGGAAGCTGACGATGACAGCGCCATCGACACCGAAGAACGCGCACGGCACGTCCCCCGTGTTCTCAATGTGCACGTGGCTGATCGACTCGGCCACGTTCGTGGGTGTCCAGGTCTGTGTCGAGGGCACGGTGATGGGCCAGTGGTGCGAGGTGGCGTCGACCAGTGTGATTGTGACCGCTGGGTGGGCTTGCTGGCGGGCTTCGAGTGGTTGAGCAGCTGGTGATGATGTTGGCGCTGTGAGAGCTGTTGGTGCTAGGGTGGCGAGGGTGAATGTGAGTGCTGCGATGGACTTGGGAAACATTTCCCAGGGGTTAGGAGGTGGATTTGTGGTGCGTAGTCTTGGGCTGAGGTGGGGATGTGATGTTCTTGATGTTGGGCGGGATAGGTAGAGACAGTGCGGTGAATAGATGGGGGATATAAAAGGACTGTGCTTGGGAATACTTTGGGTGCTGGTTGTGTGGTTGTTATGATAGAGGGTCTCTAGTCATGGGAGCTGAAGCTCTCATATATGCATATTGAGTGAGGCTGTAAGATTGTCCTAGTAGCACTGTACGTCCATGAATAGATCTACTTGAGTAGGAATCGCGCTCGACGCGGTCCGTTTTCAGGTGGCTGAGCAGACTTTAGAGGTCGAGAATAGTCGCAGGGCAGCTTGCAAGCTGGCGAGGATGGGTGATTTGGGTCGAGGAACAGGATGCCTCATGCTTCTTGGGGTAGCTTTGTCAGCCCACGTGATCATAATGCTAAAAATAGAAACAGCGCCGGTCTAGTCCAGTGAGTCAGTGAGCAGCTTATCGCTGAGCTGCCAGTGCACAGGTAGCCTGCTCACGACAGTATGGCGCTCAGCCTGTTCATGACATCTGCAATGATGGAGGCTCGCTGTCAGTTGTGGTCGTTCGACGGCAGCAATATCTTGGCACACGTCTCCGGTGGCCCCAAGTTCTTCACACCCTTCCGGTCTCGCATGTTATCGTCGAGTCCTGACGGAGGCTGTTCTTATGCATGACATCTACGCTTTCATGGCCTCTTGATTGACTGAGAACCCACCAGACGAAGACCGTACTTGGCCGAAATGGTGGCCTCGACATGGAGCAGGAAGCTCGACTACGTCTACCTCGCGTTCTTTCTGATACACATACCTGTAATGCTAGGTAAGTGAATGTGCACTGACAGCACTTGATACCTGAGACAGCTATTGTGCCTGACTGCCAGCAGCTGTTGATTTTGCAGGCTTCTACCCAGCATCAATACGACCAACATTCACCTTGCAGATTAGAGACTACTACATCGACACCTACCGAGATCGTTTCTTCATTGACCCACCGTTATGGTTTAGAGGTTTCATGGTTCTTGAGTTGGTATACCACCTACCACTGAGTCTCTGGGCCATCCCAGCGATTTTGCGGGGTGAGTGCTTGCGGAAATTGTCTTGAAAAGCCTGGCTGACTCGAAAAGATGATGCATTGGTACCTCTACAGCTTCTGGTCTTTGCGTTAGAGACTGCTGTCACAACATTGACGTGCACTCTGGAAATGTTGAGCTGGGAAGGGTATAGCGTGGAAGAACAATCTCGACTGTGCGCGCTATACGTACCCTATCTGGCACTAGGTAAGAGCGAAACACCAAATCACGACAAATGAGTTAGCTGACGTCAAGGTCCAGCAATATTGATGGGTGCTGACATGCTATCGCGCCTCAGGAGGACATTGCTTGCGAAGAGCAAGGTGCAGTAAGGCTCAGAGCGACCGTGGAGGAGATAGTACTGTGCAGGTAGCCGTCAACAGACGAGGCGGCAGAACATGCACAACAGCAAACTTGTTCGGCGTTAGTCGTGATGCCTAAGGACACGTAGGGCCGTCAGCGAAAGTCGAGAGAAAGCATAGTGGCGTAAGGTCGTAGATTGCTTGAACGTTGCGTTGAGGCAGTGCCTTGCATGTATGTGTGTAGGTTGAAGTGATGCCCGCTACGGTACAGGTACAATACAGATACAACAGGCGCTACTTTAGCTCCTCGAATGGATGGCGCGGTGAGCTGTAGCACTGTGTAGTCTCGATGTCCCATCGCCAGCTTCATCAACATTCAGCACACTTTTTTAGTCGCTGACATGATGGTCGCACGATCAAAGTAGGAGAAATTCTCCGTTCCTTGTGTGTAAGGTCGAATACTGGTATTGTGCCCCTTAGGCAGCGAGTGCAGGCGCTGATTGGGCTATTCTTCTAGGGTGGCTGGGTCCTGGGTCAGATGAGTTGGGCTGCCGCTGCCCACTTCGAGGTGGGGATGACGTCGGCGTCGTCTGTCCGTGTGGCATTTGAACCACAAGCCAATTCGTCTTCACTAATCCACCTGTTGAGGTTTGTCGCAGCCACGGGTCTCGTCGCGTGCTACAACCTCTGTACGAGTCTTGTTGTTTATACACCGTGACTTTTATTCGTTGGATTGTTTGCTTCAACTTCCTCATACCGACGACCCCTCTGCCCGCTTTACTTTCAATTGCCCACCATGTCTCGGTACAGGAGAACCGATGATGACCTCGCCTACGGAGCCCTTCCACCCACCGAGCGGTGGGACGCTGGTCGCTTCAGTCGTGAGAGCCAACAATACCGTCCAGCGCCCGTGATCGAGCAACGGCCACCGTACGAGTCAGCGCGTCGAAGGGAGCCCGCCTACTATGAGGACGACCGCTATTTCAGCGAACAGCGCACATCTGGCCCTGGAGGGACTCGAGACAGGCAGTTCTTCGAGGAAGACGAGTACTACGATCCCCGCGCCAATCAGGGCGCCATGATCCCCTTCAGACCTGCACGTCCTGCAAGGCCTGCTCCTGCTCCCAGGCCCGCAATGATGAGACGCCAGTCCAGCGTGGATAGAATCGATTTCGACCGCCGCCGTGAGAGACAATATGAGCGTGATGATTACAGGCCTCCGCCCCCACGCCCTCGCCAGGGCCGAAACCCGCAATACGAGATCAACATCTACGACGATGTCAAGGTGCAAGATCCCGAGTACTATGGCGACGATGGCTTCAGGGAGTACAGAGAACGAGAGTGGGTCAGAACTCGATCACGACACGATAGCCCAAGTCCTGACCGCCGTGCGCCCACCGAGATCATAGATGTAAGGCCTCCACCGGTGCAGGAAACAATTGTGCAAAAGGAGATGATTGTGGAGAAGCCGTATCCTCGAAAAGGAAAGACCAGGATGCCCAAGAGACTGGTACACACCAGCGTCTTGTATGATCTAGGTTACCCCTTCTATGAAGAGGTGAGCAACACTGGAACCCTGCTGATCGTGACATGCTGATCTTCCTAGGATGAAAAAACCATCCTCATCGAGAAAGCTCTTGGCCCAGAAAACATCGATGAAGTCTTCGCAAGGAGCAAACAGATTATTGAACGGGAGAGTAAGTCTTACCTTCGTCTTCACATACTCAGACACTGACAAGAACAAAGCGGTAACCACCCGTACTGTTGTGCCACCGCCTCAAACAATGTATGAAGCTCCTCGTTCAGTCCGTGAGTGGGATCCTCCGATCGCACGTTCCCCATCCCCAGGGTCGTCTATATCTCAATCAACCAAGAAATCCAAATCCACGAGACGTGCCAAGTCTGTAGTCTCATCAAGGTCTTCAAGACGGCCTGAGTCCTTCCACGAAAGTATCCACGAAGACGTCCGCCGCGACCGCGGCTCTGTTCACGAAAGCTTCCACAAGGACATTGTTCGCGACATCTCTCGCTCCCCGTCTCCGCCACGAAGACAACGCCGCCGGAAGTCCCGCGCTCGATCTCGCGCACGCAGGTCCAGATCAAGTTCGTTCAGCGACGACTCGACCATCGTCGAAAGAAAAGTCGTAAGAAGGTCCGACGATTACGACGAGTCAGGCACAGTCGATCTGAATTTCCCACTTGCCATTGCAAAGGTTGAGGGCCGAGGACGCACCGACGCCGACATCCAAGATGAAATTCGTCGGCTAGAGCGTGAACGCCGAGAAATACGGCGTGAGCGTGACACGGAGGTTATACGATACGAGCCTGCCCGACGCGAGCGGGTCGAGCGGGTCGCGCTTGAGCCGGTTCGCCGCGAGAGAGTCTCGCGGGCCGAGCTCGAGCCTGTTGGTATGCTGCGTGAACCGAGCCCCAGAGGCGAAGTGATCATTGAAAATGGACGAGACGAAGTGGTCGCAGTAAGAAAGGACAAGAGAGGTAGGATGAGTCTCATCGTCTAATGAGACCGGTTGCTGACGGCGAGACCAGACCGAGCGCGTTCGAAGTCTCGGCCGCCCGTCGGGCCGGGGCTCTTGAAGGGGTTGATGTACACTGTTACCTAAAGTGCAGGTGCAGCGGAAACACGGAAGAGACGTTGTCTGTGGTCGAGATCGGCAGCCAGACAGTCGACTACGCCGTGGGCATGCTTGCAGGCGGCAGATTTGACTACGACAAAGGTTATGCTGGATGGAGGCAACTCAAGCCTGGAACATCTACCGGACTCAGATCTGGACATTGGCGACATGTGCAATGAGACCTTGGTTATATCCTGTGTACATGAAGTCTCCGGCTAGCTTCGCGCCTTTGGAAATAGATATGAACAGTTGGCTGGGGATGGTCTCTCGAGCAAAAAGAACTTTTCAGAGGATGAACGGAAGCTGTGCTGGATAGCCAAATACCGATTTCGTGGCATCTAAGGACGAGATAGATCTCATGAGGGACGAATGACGAATTATGACAACCGAATCACTGCTCATCTTTGTCTCCACCCACGTAAGCACATCAATGTTGGTCGACTCACGCGCATGTGCAACACTGCAAATAACTGGAACATCAACGCGAGTAAACAATCATATTCACCCGAGACGGACTAGTATGTAAGGAACGAGTCATGGTAGGACTGGGCTGGTACATACGCGACGACGGGCCCGAATCATCCAGGCAACGGCAGTGAAGGATCCCGCGTGTTCTTGGCGCCAGAGCTGGTCGCGCAGGGGCGAATATGAGCAGCCTGAGGAGCGACATGTCGCTGCGAGCGGGTTGCAGGGGAGTCATGTTCCCAGTGGAATTTATGATAAGAAAAAGGGGTCAGGGTGAAGACAATGACTTGCGGTCGTCGCGCAAAGTTTAAGCTGTTCTGCATGGGTTCTGGCTTGGATGTAGGATTTTCATTGCTATGTAGATGTCTGAGCAGTCCTGCAGGCTCCGTGTGTTGTGTGTTCACGTCGTGCACACGCCCTCTATCTCTCCACACAGGCCGTTCGCTCCACGTGAAGACCGCCACATGAACGCTCTTTTCAATATGCCAGCTGCGTTGTATGCCTCGCCTGGCGTCTTGGCAACCGGCTTGCACTGATCGTACTGATGCCTGGTCTGCCAACGAAAGGTGATCTTACCAGCCGATCAAGTCATCCACTAACCGTGAACCGTTTTCATGTGGACAATGAGAGTAGCTTATGTAAAGACGAACAAGCCTATTCCGATATGTGGATGTTCTTGGGCATAAGACCAAAGACTCCAACTTCTCCTTGTCTGCACAATATCACTGCACCTTACACAGCGGGGTCTTCTTGTTCTTGTGAGCTGTCTAGCCTGTCCATAGGAATGGTTGGCCATGAGAGGTCCTCGAACCGTGTCAGCAAGCTATCACCTGCATGCACGAATCCTCGTTGCCTACGAAAACACTGTCAGGCTGGGAATATCAGCTGAGGAACAGATATTATTTTGTAGGCGTTCTTCGATGCGAGTGTCCCAGCCTTGCAGAACCTTTGTGGAAGAGTCATGCTCAGATACTTGAGCACTGCATTCGTTCTTTTGCTGCTGAGAAGGCAGTGATGTGTGAGCTCGATGATGCCGGTGCAGCATGTGATGTTGGTAGCGAGCTTAGATTCCGCTGTCGGGATTTGTGTGCTTGGTCATCACCTCGTTCATTAGACGGACGATGAGCTTCGTTAACTCTCTCTAGGACCTGTACGATTCGTCACAAGTGGTCTCTGGTACAGAGCTTTGACCCTCCTTATCACGCCGCGACAGACGACAGATGGCGCGGATACCTCGTTAGTCCATCCTCCACTATGCTCAGATTGGCCTGCAGAAGAGCCAATTCCGCGTCGTTCGGGGCGGGATCTCGCGATCGATGCAGCTCCTTCATCCTCTTGGTGAGGAAGTTGCGTATGAGAAGGGTCTCGGCGTGGCACTCCTGCGTGGTCTCTTCTTGTCGGAGAAGTTCGTCGGCGAGCAGGAGGGCGTCGATGCCGCGCGTTAAGTTCGTTGCGGCGAGGTCAAGAGCGGAGTCTTCCGGGCTTAGCTCAGGCTCGAAGTTGGGTTGAGTTTGATAGGGTCTGGTGGAAGCTTGAGGTTGAGCTTGAGCTGGGGCTTGGGTATGGGGTTCAGTTTGCTTTGTGCTAGGTCCGGCTGGGCTCTGTGTGCTGGGATGCTTTCGCTCCTTGCTTAGACGGGCTGGAGTAGCCTCTTGGGCGCCGATGTCTATCAGTGACACAGGGGTCAGCGCGGTGACCCAAACTTTGCGCTGAGACTTCTTTAGAACTTGCTTCAGAAGAGGCTCATTCTTCCGTGACTTGCGCAGGGTCTTTCGCTTGATGGATTTCAGTGGATCGATCCTGGTGCCGTCGGCGTGTTTTGCCGGCTTGGATGTCCGTGAGGACTTTCTGAGGACGCACTCGGGTGGTGAGAGAGGAGCTGTTGAAGACATGGTGCTGATGAAGGTGTTGTGTTGAGCTATGCCTAATTGGGCTAGTGTTCTTATAGGGGCACACAAGGTGTATCTGGACTATCTTGCTTCGAGGGCGTCCTGTGCTGGAATTCTGTGGCAGAGAGTGCGGCACAACAGCTTCTTATATTGACGCATCCTTGCAGGTCCTCCTTCGCAGATCCTGCTCTGTCATCGGGAGCCAGATTTGTGCAGAGTACTGAGCATGTTAATTCGCTTTTGGGTACGAGCAGGTCCTCAGCTAGAGCCTATTCAAGCGCCCAAAACCGCGAGCGCTGAGCAAATCACAGGACTTTCCAATCTGCAGGTCCTCAGTCTCAGGTTTCGAGCAATCGGACTGGTCGGGAATCGAAAATTGGTGCAAACGTTGGTACACCTCATGCTTCGAGACCACAGACGCAATCACTAGCAACAGCAGCACTCGAGATGATGAACACAACTTCAGCATCAGAGGGACTGTAGACATTTCGAGCCTCTGCAACAAGATTAGGTCGACTAGATGTGCTGCTGTCTACGATCACAGCGTTCGGATCTGCCTTCTTTACATAATTGACGATGTATGGAGCGAAGACCTTGTCAGCTGGGCCGGGGGTTGACCACAAGATTCTACCTTCGAGATCAGGAGCTTGCAGTAATGACAGGGTACGTGCGATGCTTGAGCCTGTAGCGACGACCACGACCTTTTCGAGCACGGCCCCATCTAAGGTACACTTCGGGCAGGCGAGCCCTTCATTCAGAGCGCTTTCGGTGGTGCCTTAATGACCTCCGTAGTTCCATCGCCCGCGTTCGAGATCAGACGCCGTAGCTAGTGCCATTCTCTGCCGAACTTGCTGCAAAAGCACGTCGTCCCTTCATCGGATGGTACAAGAAGCGGAATGTTGTGCATACTATGGCGAGATTGAGACGTGAAGTGTAGTCTTACTGCATGGTCGGAAAGCACTTCCGCTCGACCGCGCACTTTGTTGAGTCAGAACCATGGTTTGAGGATGATAGCCGTTGACACACTGAGAAGCCAAATTTCTAGCAACTTGCAGAGAAAATCCGAACAGTCTCGGCTATTGATGAGCTATATTGTACCGGATCAAAGACTAATGGGGGGGCTAGAACATGCCAAGTCCTTTCCAGCCTGCGAGATGTGCATTCGCACCCAGATATTGTGGTACCGCTCGGAGCTTGGGGTGGGGGAAGACTGGGATGTCGAGTAGAAGGACGTCCGATGCGACAGTGATCAAGAAGCTGCCTGCCCTGATTCCTTTATCTTTGAGATTGCCTCGGATCTTCATGATTGCGCCATTGAACAGCGAGGAGATCATAACCACTGCAATACCGCATCTCGAATGAATGCCACCGTGATGGCACAAACTCTTCATAGAGGGTCGGAGAACAGCTGCTCCTTTCTCTTCCGAAGTCATCGAATCGTCATTCCACTTACACTTGCGAGATGCCCAAGTCAGTTTTGGGTACGGTTTATGGTAGACGTCTCCTTGTTGGTGAATTCTGAACGGCGGAGATATGGAAATACCATATCTCTGCGGATCGGGTATATGGCTGCGGCGGCGATAGACCTTTACGGTCCAGAGAGTTCAGCTGAGTGTCAAGATGAAGATTATAATCTAGGATGGTAGAGCCCATCGACGATCCTAGATCAAGCATCGTGAATATAATGGCGGCCGCCGGATCAAAGAAGAGGACATCTTTTTCCAAGGAGCCATGATTTTTACCTGCTGTATAAGTTATGTGACTAATGGCGGGTTACTTGTCGCAGTGCCCTGTTCATGCTCAAGGATATGTATAGCTTACATGCCACGAAAAGGAGAAGCGGATATCCGTGACTTCTCCGTTGCAAACTTATGCTCGGGTAGAGCCGTGCCGTGGAAAAGCTGATGCACGCGATTTAATTGGGTAAGGTGTGGTGGAGTGAGGAGTTACCCGGTCTCTATTGCCTGTCTTGTAGAGTCCACGTATGGGGTCAAAAAGTGGCTTGCTGGGGTCTGTTGGAACTTACATAAGTAAATCATGCCACCTTACGCCCAAGCTTAGTACAGTACTTGGGCAGATCCCGGTTCTTTGGCGAGTCGAACTTCAATTTTTGTGGCGCCACTGTTGCAGCAAGGGCAAACCTAAGGTTCGAATTCACCAAAGAACCAGGTGATGACCAAGTAAAGCTGCAAGCTGCAAGGTATTGTCTACGTTCAGAGTGAACAGGGGTAAGAAGCAATGAGCGTTGAGCAGTTTACATGTGCCGGTGAACATGGAGAATCGTCCAGAGATCGAATCCTAGCAGTCTGGTTTCTGCCCGTAGACCACGTATCTGAAATTCGTTAGTTCCTGCTTCATGGCATACCCCGCGTCACTCACATCGGCCAGTAAGAATGAATCTTCTTATTGTGCAAGTCTGACCTAAGCTGAGTGTCAAAACGTGGTGTTCGAAGCGTAGACTGCTCCATGCTTACCTCACTTCCGCGAGCAATACCTCGACTTCTTCGACCGACATGCCTGCGACGGTGGTGAACAAGCGGGTGCTGAACCCTTCCAGGCCTTCAATGTTGTTGATCAGGTTCCATTCTCCCAATCTCTTCAGCGCCGGGTCTTTGGGCCAACCTATGTATATCTTAGTACACGACAACAGTAGGAGAAGCACTGCGGAGAGATAAGGCCATGGCTATGTGGTTCAGATACCTTGTACAAGAATGCATCACACCCGTATTTCAGCTGATACACAGCCCATGCTTCTATCATTGCTGGTCTTCAAGGAGAGAGACTTACTGTTGATGGGGAGCTTATATTTCAGCTCCACAACGTTCTTGAAACCAATCTGCTCTAACCATTCTTTGTATTTCGCAGCCCAGCGGCAATCTCGTCCAAGCTTCTCGACGCTTGAAACGAATATGTCATTCCATCTCTGCCATGCACAGTCCTTAGACATAGTGCCATCATCACAAAGAATTGGCATGTATAGGTCCTGCAGCTCGAACCACCCGCCTGGGGCCATGCTGTCATACACTTTCTTGAATAACCCAGGTGGGTCAGCCATGGATGTGACCATCGCACGTGCATGAACGACGTCGAATTTCTGCTTGAACTTCCACTCGGATTCCCAGTCGTCAACTTCGAATTTGCAGTTTGGTGGAACGAAAGCAGGCTGGATCGGTGATAGGTCGATGCCCAGTACCTGGCATCCAGGGTTCTCATCCGCGTACTCGATGGCCCAGATACCTGTAGCTGTCCCCAGATCGAGGACATGTAATGGCTTCTCTTTGATAGGAGCGAGCATGAGTTTCTCGTCGAACAACATCTGAAGCATTTGATGCTGCATATCGAGTCGTTCCTGCTCACGCTCATCTTCTGGCAGGATGTATGCTCCATCACGATACTTGTGGTAACCTCGGCCATTCTCATTCACACTCTCTAGCAGACTTGATTTCAGCGATGCCGTGTAAGTCGATTCATCCTCTCCCAGTGTTGAGTCATATTCAGCGCTGTGATCAGCTTCAATGGGTGTTACTTGTAGCTGCTCATCTTCCCCTGTCGACATTCTGCTAGATTTGGATATATCTCAGATTGACAAATAACTGCAAGATGGCAGTCGTGCACAAGCAAAGTTAGTAGTAATAGTTGGGATAGTAGGGTCCGGAGGGACACTCTTGTAGTGCGGCTGATTTGTATGAGGGCTCGCCCTGCAACATGCCACGAGCGTGGCATGGTTAAGAACATACACAATCGACATCTGTGACTCTAGCAAGCTGCTAGTAATTCTTGACGCAAAGTATAGACGCCTACGTCGAAGGGGCATCGTTGTATCCCATCTATGCATCTATGCGTGCAAGTCGAGCACCATCCCCAGCTGGCTTCTACGCAATTGATTCTTTGGGCTTGACAAGCATGGGAAACGCCAGCGCTTACTCGAGTGAACACGCGCAAGGATGGTACAGCAATAAACCAAGTAGTTGCTAAGTTTAGCAGTGACTGTGACAGATAACCGTTGCTTGAGTAAGCCGCAGATCCTTGCCGCATAACTTATACCAGTGGATCTTGCGGGGTTAGCCCCTGTTACGATGAAGCCCAGCCTCTTAAGCCCACCATCTTCAGGGGTCAAGGAGCCCTCCCCTGCTTGACTATTTCCGTGAAGACCACACTTCGGCCGCTCCAGCTTATCTACAAAAGGACAAAGGGAAGCTCGAGGGACAGGCAGCAGTTGATAGCAGTGCTGATTTAGAGCAAGGGCGATTTCGTGTATGCACAACGTGTCCAGGATCAACAGACAGGGCAGCAACGGCGTTGTCTCGAGAGCATCTGATAGTATATAGTGACCACTAAGCGTGAATGGAGTTGAGAGAAAGCCGGGTACCGCCGCGGCGTCAATAGCCGTGGTTGATGCAAGCGAGCTGAGATCCAAATGATGGCGTAGGTAAGACAATAAAGGCGGTGTGTACGGGAATGGCGGGCGAATAGGGACAGTCAAGCACAAACACGGACGGTGCTCATCAATTAAATATCCTCATAGGAACTCGAATCTCTTCTCGAGGCGACGATACTCTTGTTCATTAACTGGCCTAGCTACACCAGTCTCTATCCTCTCCGAACCCATACGGTCTGGAAAAATCTCTGCTCCTTAAGTTATCCAATCTTTAAGACATCATCTCCAGTAATTCCAGTTTCACTCCATCTTGACCACAACATCGCCGACAACGTAGTCAGAAACCTCCAGCTTGTTTCTACAATTGACCTTAGCTAGCAGCTCTACCTTGAGCACTTCCTCAACATAGTCCATGACTTGCTGCTCGGTTGATACGAACACGATCAAGCCTAGACCACACTCGAACGCCTTCCATTCCCCAGTCTCCAATATGTTGTAAGAAAGATAGGTGTCGGGTCTTCGTGGACCACGAAAAAAGGACACTGCGGATCCATAGCAACCTGCATTGGTGTTAGCGGACGATGTTCCTTATTGAGCGCGAATTCACAGGTAAACTTACGATGATACAGTCTGTTTGTCGTGTCACTCTCATTCGCTGAGTGGCTTCAATGTGTTCGGCTCCATGGATGGACTCGAAGATGCAGCTGGCAAACTCCGTACCGTGTTCGAGTCTTAGTACCGCATCGTAGTCTTTAACCATCAACACGAGCTTTGAAACTAGCTCGGACAATTTGTAGTTTGCCGGTTGAGTATTCGTGCTTTCAGTTGCAAAGAGTTGTCGAATGAGACCATCGACTGACATCTCTGTGAAAGGTACACCCTGGACATTGATGCATGACTTTTCCTTCTCAGCTCCACCGCCTTCAAACGAGACCGGGCTTGTGACAGGCGAGTCGAGTGCTTCGGCAGAGATGGGGCCAGGCAGAGCTGGAGAAGAGAAGAGTGCTTCTGCGTCTTCGGTACTGTTATGGATGTCAATGCCTATGGCTAGGGGCAGTTATAGTGCAAGACTCACCTGACTATTGAGACTGGGCTCGAGGATGGATTTGACATCTTGCTGCAATTCTCTACATAAGAGAGATATTGGTGTTGTAGACAGAGAAGGTTGAAGTATGATCACGAAGTATCGTGTAGTAGTAAGCAGAAACACCCAGCTACTACTCTGGTGCAGGTGACTGCCGTCGCTCGATCAATCAAAACAAACTGCAACGCACGTGGGCTGTCGTGATTTGAAAAAGAGGTTGGGGGCAACGTTGACCTTCATCATTCAATTTTCGCCCGATCCGCTTGGCGAGCAGACCCAGAGGGCATTGTGTGAAGGTTGTCACTGCGGTCTTTTGTGAGTGGATCTATCTGTAGATTGTTGCAGCTACGCTCAAACGACTTCACCCTCGTGCTTTCCTGCTGGAATGGTTTCACCGCCCCTCGTTCCATCTCCACCTGCCGTCATTTTCTGTCTCTGTCCCTGCTTACCAATGGTCAAAAAGGGCGTCAACCCTAACCCAAAGAGGGCGCCAACCAAGCTCACCCAGAAGGTCGCTTGATATGGCCGCCAGGGGATATCAGTCGACAGCTCTGTACTGCCTCCTACTGAAGCAAACACAGTAGTCGACACACCCAGACCGACAGTTGAGGCAAGTCTCGTCGCAGTTGCGAACATGCCACCTGCTACAGACTGCTGGGTTGGAGGGAGGGAGGACATGACGTACTGTGAGATTATCGTTAGCCGACGGAAGGTAGAAATGCGAGTGTGCAAATGAGGAGCTCACGTACCATGTTCGTAACACAAAATGCGATATCGAGCCCAATGACTGCGAATAGTTGAGCTGGGAATGCAAGAGCCCAAAACGAGATGTTTTTCGACGTTACGGACCACAGCGCGCACGATACCACGGACGCAGCAGCCGCAACGATTGACAACAGCTTGTTCGAGACACGATGCATCAACAACCCAGCAGCGAGATTGACTATCATCCCACCTATAGCAGCCGGCAGAACTCTTACCGCTACTTCCAATGGAGAATAGAGGTACGCTCTTTGCCACCCGAGTGTAGCCCAAAAGAAATTACCATTGAAACCAAAGTAGGCTAAACACAGCGATGCGACGAGCAAGCTGAAGTTTCGATCTCGCCAGACTCGGAGCGGCATTAGCGGATGCTTGAAAATGGTTTGCCAGTAAATGAACACGGCCATCAGGACGATGCCAATAATGAGCATGGCGATCACATAGGATGTCGCCCAGCCATTGCGTGCGTCGGGCGCAAGCGTGAATGAGGCTGTAAAGAGTCCGATACCGGCGACGGCGAGAAGAGCACCGAGCCAGTCCATCTGCTTCATAGATTCGACGTTCAGCCCGCCGACCGATTGTTCTGCGTCATGTGGGGTAGTAAACCAGGCAGCGACGGTAAAAAAGGCGTAGAGGACGGTGATGACCCAGAAGCACGCGCGCCAGGAAGCGATTTCGGTGACGATACCGCCGATCAAAGCACCCAGGACGAAGCCAACTGGGTTTCCCGCGCTAAAGCATGCAAAAGCTCGATTCTTTCGCCGTGATGGTTTGCCGTAGATAGCGCCAAGTTTCCCGATTGCTGGTGGCACGACGGCGGCGCAGGAGAGGCCCGAGATGGCCAGAAAGACTTCTGCCATGAGTGCATTCTGAGAGAAGCCAGTGATGAGCATCAGTGCTGTGAAGGAGGCCATGCTGTATATGAGGAGGTTCCGTCGTCCAAAGAGATCAGCCACTCGACCGAAGAAGAGCAGAAAAGTGCCATTGCTCAACGACACACCAGCGACGAGCCATGTTACTTCAGAGTTGTTCATGTCCAGACTGGCCTGTATCCTGGACGACATGACCATCAGCGCACCCTGCATGATTGCGGTCTGGCCGATGGCGAAGGCGGTGGTGACGACGAAGAGACATTCGGAGAGGAGACTGTTGAAGCAAGCCGGACGTGAGCCGTAGGGATTTGAGGTGGTACTAGCTGCAGTATGAAGCGGGATGCCAAGGGACTTCTCAGGTACACAGTCTTCGGGGCCGGCTATGAGTTCTGAGGCGGCGGAAGTCGCCTTCACGTTGGCAGAAAGCTGCGCCGGTGATTCCATCCGGTCGTCAATCTGCATCGTTTCGTTTGGCAAGGCAAAGCCGCGATGAGAATAGCCCTTTTTGACGCTTCCCGAGGACTTAGTGAGGCTCAACTGCGATGTAGGTCGCCACTTCGGAGAACGAGGCTCAAGTTCTTCAATGAGGAGAAGGCTTGATGATAAGCGATGAGGACTAATTAGTGTCGCATGCCAGGGAAATATAATCAAGGGGCAACACCAGAGATGCTAACAAATTCTTATCAGATCAAAGCTGCCAAGGGCGGAGACACCAGCCAGCATTTTGGTAAGCAAATTCGATACACTCGGGCTGATTCCGCAGAGATTAGTTAGATCTGCCGACTCCACTTTGCAGGGCAGACACATCTCGTGAGATAACGTGATTGTACGCGGCTGGTGAGATTGCTAAGCATGACCGATGCCAAAAGATCCGTGGCCTCGTTGTTTGCAGTACCAGGTAGGCCCGTTGTCTGGAGGCATGGGCAGCCTCGATACTTTCACCCTCGAACGCTAAACCGTCGGCGACAGAATAGTCAATTGCTTAGGAAAGCTTCGACTGCCAATGTGCAAACAGTATAAATTACACAAACGACATAAACAGCAACTGGGCCGAGCGGCCAACGGCCCCTCCATAGAAACGCCGAAAATAAGCACGACGAAGTAAGCCGCAGAGTCTAGATAGTAGTAAATACTCAGCTTCGACCCAGCCAGCAGCGTTCGCTCCCTCAAGCGCAGGGAAAGACGACTTCACCGTCAACCGCGCAACACTCTCTCCCACCGCCAAATCTGCACCCCCCCCAAGCCCAAGCCCATCCCCATCTTCATCGACATACCACTCCTCCGCTCCAACATGGCCAGCAGCATATCCTCTCTAGCCTCCATGGCCTCCTCCGCCACCTCCTCTCTAGCCTCCACCCTCTCCGCCCCCACCGCAAGCACCCTCCCAACCGACCCGCACCACCTCGGCCTCTCGCCGTCCCTCGAAGACTACCGCGCCAACGTGCGCGCCAGCATAAGCGAGACCATCACGCCGCTCAACACAGCCCTGCTCATCGCCCTGCTGACGCTGACCTACTACCGGCTCTTCAAGCCATTCAATTCGCAATCGCAAACGCTGACGCTCGAAAAAGAGCAGCCCATCGTCTTCAAGACCTTCACGCCCCGCACCCTGCTCAAGTTCAACGGCCACCCGAACCCGCCGCTCAACCCCGACGGCAAAGTCTATCTCGCCGTCAAGGGCAAAGTGCACGACGTCACGGCGGGCCGCAATTTCTATGGGCCGGGCGGCCCGTACGAGAACTTCGCGGGCCGGGATGCGACGAGGGGTCTGGCGTGTCAGAGTTTCGACGAGGATATGTTGACCAAGGACCTGGATGGGCCGTTGGACGATTGTAGTGATCTGGGGCCTAGCGAGTACGAGAACTTGCAGGGCTGGGTGGAGCGGTTTGATGAGAAGGTAAGTCGTGAACTGCCGTCAACGAGTCCCGATATTGACGCTTTGCTAACTTTGGTGTCTGTCTGCAGTACCTTGTTGTTGGCAAGCTTGTGGCTTTTAACGTCAAGCACCAGTATGGCCATTGAAAAGGCGCGTCGTGCTTGGTATTCCTACAATCATTCATGGCTCATATGTGCTCTAAAACTAGATCCCCTTCCTCGTCCTTGTCGCCTCGTCACGTTCGAGTTCCTGTGCTTCGTGCAAGAACCTGATTTCACGTCTTCTGCCTCTCCAGCGCTCGGATCTGCGCCCGGCTCCTCATATCATGCTCTTGACTCGCCAAACTCTCCTGCCTCTTCTTGACCAATTCCTGCTCGAACCTCAGCTCCTGTAGCTGCTGCCGTTGCCACTGCCCAGCCTTGCCATGCTTCGGACAACGATTCCTGACACATATACCTCCTTTCATCGTCGCCGCCTTCTCATCCTCGCTTTCGTCGACGCCGTTCGTCATACTCGTGTCTTCTCCTGGTGGTCCGATCTTGCCACTATCCAGAACTTGCTTGCCCGGCCCGTTATACCATGCCAGGAACTCCTCGTCGCACCAAGCCACCCTCGAGTCGTACCCGCAGATGTCTTTCTGTTTTGGATTGCTCTTCTTGATGTCGTCTGCTATGCTCGCCGACCTGGTTTTGATAAGCTCGAGCATCTTTTCTCTTGCATCTAGGATCGACATCTTCTCTTCCAGCTCGGCCCGTTGCTTCTTGATCTCTTCCACCCTTGCCATCTCAAAGTCGTCATATACAAGCTTGGTGGCCTCTTTCTCATCCAACTCCCGAGGCGGCGTCTCTGGCTTCTTCCCGAGGTCTCTCCACGCTTCTATGCTCTTGCACTGCTGGAGAAGCGCCTTGACCTCGCCTGCACGCAAGGGGCCTCCTCTGTTTGGCAGTTGTTCTTCGTCCAAAGACGAGTCGGTCTCGTAATCACTCCTCTCATCTTCGCTGTAGGCTGGTGTATGAGGTCTACTGCCGCCTACCGCAGGCGTACCGTTTCCTGGTCTCTGAGCTTGAGCAGGTCGCTCTCTGCGCACTTTCCTCCTCGTCTTTTTGTCTCGAGACTCATCCACCACAAACTGGCCATCCTTGGTGGCTTGCGTCTCGGGATCACCTCTCCTGATCAGCTCGACGAAGAACATCCTACCGCACTCCACGCTGCAATACTTGCTTGGTGGGTTGTCTTTTACTCTGGCAGGCTTCCTGCAGTCGTGCCGACGGCACATTCTCTTCCAGGTGGTGATAAAGCCGTCTTTTGAACACGTGGGGCAGATGTATTTGTCTATAAGCTCACCATCTCTTTCTCTAATACCGACGCATTTTCCGTGGAACCATTCTTCGCAAGGCCCATCACAGGCAATCATCCAGGTGTGGTTATCGCCTTTTCGACATATGCAGAAGATCTCTCCATCGTCGTTGCTACTAGCAGGTGTCGCAACCGAGGGGGTAGGAGAAGGCGAAGGTTGGCGAGAGCTTGCGCGCGAAGTTGATGCCTCCACGTTCACGTTCTTTTTCAGCTTCGAGCCTCCCCTCTGCGCCGGTGTAGCACTAGGAGAGCGTGCAGGAGTGCTCCTTTCCGATTCGCTGAGCTTGAGCCTTTTGCTTGGCGTAGAGGACTTGGATTTGGCAGTTCCCTTCTTCGACATGGGCAACGGCCTCTTCTTGCCGATCACTGGCGCAGGAATCGAAGGTTCCACCGAGCACTCGGTACGCGACATCTCCTTCTTCAACTTCGGCGGTGCAGCTTCGGGCGCTGGTTCAGGTTTGATGTCTTCTCGGGGCTCGTCGGGCTGTGGTTCTGATTCAGGTTCGGGCTCAGGTGGCTGTGGTTGTGGCTGTTCTGCTATCGGCTCAGATACAGTCTCAACGGCAGAATCACGCCGTTCAGGCTCTAGCATTGTTTCATCCTCTTTCCTATCTTCTGCATCTTCTGTCTCTGCACTCGCGTCTTTGTCCGATTTGGGCTTTGAGGACCTTGGAGGAGGTAAGGGCGGGCCTCTCGCAATAATGTCTTCAATGGGCTCGATAGGCTCTCCACTGTGTGGCTCGACCACAACTTCCAGACTTTTCTGAGGCTCCCAAGTCTTCTCGCCGTGGATTTTGTTGAGATGGTCACGGACCGATCTGCGACGGGTAAACAGCTTGTGGCAGATGTAGCAAAGATATCTTCTGTCGGTATGCTGTCCTTCGTTCTTGGATGAGTGCTTGGTGTCTTTGGCCTTGCCCGTGTCGCGCTGCTTTGTGGATTTGTCTTTTTTCTTTGCAGGCTCGACACTGCCAGGCTCGTCGTCCATCATGGTGTCCATGCCATTCAGCATATCCGTCGTGACCGAGTCTTTCCTCATGAATTCTGGAGAAGAACTATGCTCGAGCGGAATCATGCCTTGTTGCTCGAATATACTTGGCGCATCGTTAATACTGTCCGTCTGAAACAGTTCGGACGGGAACATGGTCGTTGATGGCCTTCACAAATGTCAGCAGCGCTCGCGTAGGATGCTCAACCGTGACCTACTCGTCTTCCATGATCATATCGTTCTGCTGAGGCGATGCAGGATGTGACAGTGGCGCTGGATTCAGCAGATCTGAGACCGAGAATGCTGACATGATGGATGATGGTGATGGTTGACTCGATCGTTCGTGGACTCTGGTTTATGGATTATGGGTGATGGAGATGGATGTTGTCGCATTGGATTTCTACCACTTCACGACAGTCGCCAGCTTGTCAAGATGGTCATGATCATGGTGACACAGACACACGACGCAATCAAGCTGAGTGCAAGCTGGTATGGTCGAGCCTGCCCACTCATACATGGTCCATCTGCAGGCGACTCACTTTACACTCTCCTCGACTCGCGTTGTCACATGTCTCTACTGGAACACGCTAGGAACATTGTTGTTCCGTGTACCGACGCGTCTAGGACGCGGAAGAAACTAGCGTCCTCAAGGAAGGCGGTTTGGTTCTTATTCACTATCGCCCCGTCGTCCGCTTGTAAGCCTGTAATCATGCAAGCAGCATTGTCTTCTCCAGAAGAGTACAGTGTTAATCACCAGCCTCCTGGGTGAAGCTTCGAACCAACTTTAGACCTTCTCGCTGTGAGAAGCACTAGCATCACCAGTACTCTCCTTCCCACCTGTGGTTGATCTCCTCTTCTTACTCGCGAGTCTGGCTTGGCGAGCTTTCTCTAGTTCCATTGCGAACGGACTTCTCAGACGCAGCGTCTTTCCTTTCCAATAGAAGATGTAGATTGGGATAACGATTGGAATAGCGAGACAACCAAGGATCGCTGTTGGGTAGATGAGATGCCATTTCCCTCGGGACGGAATGTTCTCGTAGAAAGGAGCCGCATAGAGTCCCGCGATACCGGCCAGAAAATCTCTTGCAAAGTCGTTCCCGCCCGTCGCCGAAGCAGCGTATGGTCCGTACGCCGCAATCATGTAGTCGATCGAACTTTTGTACACAGCGTAGTTTGCGATGCCGATGATTCCCGTGAACATCAGTGGTCCGATCCAGTGGTTTCTGGGTGGACCGAAGCTGGTGAATGCAAATCCAAACAGACCCCAGACAAGACAAGGGGCAACTACAGATTGTCAGCACCCTCCAACATCCGAGACAGCATGTACTTACGCCACAGCAACCACCACAGGCGAGTCTCGGGCTCCAACTTGTCGGGGTTAACTTTTCTGATCTTGTTGTGGTGCCAAATGACTGGCAAGAATGTCAAGTATGCGATGATGTATCCTATGATCGAACTGACATGGTTATTAGACGGGTTTCCACCTAAACACGGAGATACTCACGAAAGAAAGCAAAGCCCTATTTCCCACTGGTTGAAGCCCCACTGCTCGAAGATAGGCGTATACGACTCCATGAAGATGAAGACCAGAGAGTCGCTAAAGCCGCTGAGGAGTGAGAGACACAAGACGATCGGCTCTGTCAAGAACATCTGGAAGGGTCTCCACCAGATGAGTCCTATCTCCTTGGCGCTGAAGCGTTTCTCTTTCAGCTCGTTCGGACCCCAGCAGTTCTCTCCGTTCTTGCGACGCTTCTTTGCTTCTCGGTCGAGGATAATCGTGGTTCTTGTTTCAGGCACGAAGAAGAAGTGGACAATTTGAACAATTCCTCCCATAATGAGCAGAGTCCAGAAGATCCACGAGGGGTTGTGGTGCAATGTTGCCACAAAACCACCGATCACGGTTCCTATCGGCGCTCCGCCCACGCTAGAAAGTACTAAACCAGATGTAAGTCCGTGTTTCCAAGGCAGACGAACTCTTGGGCTTTGACTTACCGACAAACGCGACGGCATATTGGAAGCCAGTATCTTCTGAGTGGTAGAGATCAGCAATAACGCCCTTCCAATTGTCAGCTTATGCCTGTCGCAACGAGTTTGTTACAAACCAGCGTGACTGAACCTCCGGCAGTGCTAAGACCGTTGAGGATTCGACTTGTCAAAAACCCACCGAATGTCGGGGATAGCGCGGTAGATATCTGCCATATATTCACCAGAAAAAGCGACGCCTGTTGGGTGGGCCATCGGCCTAGTTCTTCCGACCTAAGAGTAGTCAGGCACACGATGCTCGCATTGCACGGACTGAGTGGCTTACCACGGCGCCCATAGTTCGCAGCCGAACGCATAGGCAATCAGAAACATAGACTGTCCCAATCTTGCCTTGGTTTCCGTAATACTGTATCTCTCCATAACACCGTCAACCGAGGCTCCATACATGCCAGCGTTGCTATTCATTGAAATCTGAATGCACAGAATGATGACCAGAATCATCCATTTCTTCCACTCTGGATATGCGTAGCCAAGCTTCTCTTCAAGGTCGTCTTCGGTGAGCTCGATTTTGCCGTCGGGACGCTGTGTCTTTTGAATCTCGCCGCCGCCGGCTGCAAGTTCTGGGCCATCAACTCCTAATTCCTTCTGCTTGTTGCCGGGCTCAATGCGTGAATCTGAGCGCGTGGGTCCATCGTCATGAATGGTAGAAGACCGCGACGAAGAACGAGACATGCTCGCCAAAAAAACCAAGGCGTTTCGCCGAGACTTTGCTTAGTGACAAGAGATTAACAAGCAATGGGATGAAGACCTGATAGAACGCAAATTCGCGGTGAGAGCGTCCAAGAGATATTACATTCCTACCTACCCACTGCGGCAACCGCAGGGCGTCCTCCGGAACTTAGCAATGACTTCATTGTGCTGCTGACGTGAGAGCAGGGATCGAGATGCGACAGGAAGTGGCTTCTACAAACCGTACGATTGGGGTGGTCGCAAGCAATAGCAGTGGAAGACCGGCTGTCAAGCTTCCGAGTTGCACATCTGCGCTTATTGGCGTCTTGGCCAGCAGAAGCAGCAGAAGGATGGTGGCCCCCGTGGGCTTGGTAAAGAGGATGTCAAGCACATTAAGCAGCAATGGGAAACAAGGCCAAGCTGCTGGTTGTGAGCAAGAACGGGCTTACAAGTCTTGGACAAGAGTGCTTGGGGTGAGGGCACGAGTCGCGTGAGGGTTGGCAACAGGGATGACAAAGCCACATTTCTTGGCATGTGACATGGCCCTGTCAATCTCGCGCTTGTGTCAAAGCTGGGCCCAACCTTCCGGATCTTGAGTACACATCGAAGGACGAGCAGCTCGAACAGCGCGTCGAGCGCTTCACGAGACCCATGAACCAGCGCCATTCACGTAATCACACTTGATTAGTGCAGGCCCCGTGTGCATGGACCTTCAAGACTGCCACCATAGCAAGCGCATCTCTTCTACCTATTGTTCGTTCCTTGAATGGTAAGAGGCTGCTCTTGAGAATTGTAGGATTACGGAGAGCGAACGCCGTCATATCGTGTCATCACGAGTCATGGCGGAGACAATATACGACATATTTCAGTGAAAGTCCACATGACCATCGTTTCATCCATCCAAGCCCATCATCACAAGAGCACTGGAAGTCCTGTAAGGTACTGCGCCTCCAGAATCCTTGACGACCGAGCTTTGCGAGAAGCTATTCTCGTCTTCAAAGGGTACTGCCGACAATGGTGTTGCGTCGAGAAGCACCAAGGGGCTTTGCGTGCTGTTGTCATAGCTCGGGGTGAGGCTGAAGATCGCACAGCCATCCTGAAAAATGCGAAGAGCACGCTGGTCATTGCGTTCGTGAAGAATGCTGGACATTCTTGCGCGCAAAGCGCCTTGCGTGGCTGAAAGTAACAGCACGGCCCAACTTTCTGAAGAGTACATACATAGAGAACCCATGCCCTGAGCAGAAGGAAGCGCATACTGCACCAGCGACCTCAGTTGAATTGTAGAAAGACCACGACACAATGAAAGGACAAAGTTACCGAGCATTAATTGCGCTTGTAAGCCAAAACACCGGATGGTCTTACCTTGAGCTAACAGAGCACAGTATTGTCTGCTATCACTGTGCACGCACACTATTGCAAAGCCAGTCAACCATGCTCGATACTTACGACTCCCTTCCGCCAGTATCGCCAGCGTTGTCAGCGCCACTGTTGGACCCGAGGCATTCGCACCGCAAGAGGCGCGAAGCAGGCAGGATCGAGCCCATACCTTCGTCAAGCGTGCTAGCACGTGGACAGTGCAAGCAGGAGACACGGGCAATGGCATCGCGCAACGTCTCAGCATCGACTTCATACAGCTAGCTTTCATTGATCCCGGTGTCCAGTGGAACAACCTACAAATAGGCCAGGTTCTCAATATCCCTTGCGACGACGCCAGCACAGGAGCCCGAATGTATACTGTTGTCGCGGGCGACACAGGTAACGCAATCGCCGCCGCGTATGGCATCACATTTGCCGAGCTGGATGCCTTCAACCCTGGCGTGAACTGGTACAACTTGCAGATCGGCCAGACGCTCCTCGTACCTGCACCAGGCGTTCCCGCAACTAGTATTGCAGGATCAGCCAACACAGTCAGCCTCGAGCAGGGAGCCACAGTACCGGCTACCCGGACTAGTAGCTCATGTGGCTCGACGACGACTACGATAACGATCAGTAGCACCATAACCGTGCCGGCGGTTACCAACGAACCATCACCACCATCTACTGCCCGACTCAGCGAGAACACGTCCACCGTAGTACCAGTACCCGCCAACACGAACGAGAATTCAGCTTTCCTAAACCCAAGAGGTGCAGACATATCCGCGCATCCCCTCGGAGACCAGAACAACACAATGCCAAAATTGATCAAGCTCCGCCTCATTCGTAACGAACAAGCCACAGACACAGACTCGGCCAGTCAGCCCCAAGAGCCTCAACACGCTGCTGATCCCGGTCTCGGCCCATCAGCAAGTTCAAGCACACCTGGACCTTCTCACCGCACGCATGAACTCGGCGAGGCTATAGCGGATCGCCCAGAGCCGTTAGCACCGAGTCGCTCGGCGTCCGTAAGGATACAGACTAGCTAGCTAGCTATAGCTGGAAGATCTAGCATTGCTTGAGTCGAGAAGGTTGGAAGATCCGGCGTCTAGCAGTACGAGAGAACGAATCGAGATTATCTTAGTTCGCAAAGCTCATTGCATATCCGATAGAATGTCTCATTATAGTCTACGAGCAAGCCTTCCGGCTTCATCTCCCTCTCTTCAGATCCCGTTAGACTTTGAGCCTAGACCTAGTAGTTGTATTGTTTAAAACTCTACCCAATGCTTCGCTACATACAAGAATGCTTACACACAGCGCAAGGCGCCTAGACTAATCAAGGTAGCCCGATCTGCGCAGCTGCAGTCGCTGGCCCCTAGCTCTGTGGTTCCTCTCTAATAGTGATACCAGGTCCCGCATTCAAGCCGTGAAGCTGAGATGAGCACGTAGTCCACCCCGCCGGCGAGGCCACAAGCAACGACGATGCCGCATGCACGATTCCGGGCCGGTCGAGATGAGCGCGCAGCGGTGACGAACCACGTGCGATCAACCGTCTCAGCCGGTGCAGACGGTTCAGTGGAGTCGACATCGAACACAAATACCCGTACCGTAGCATTTGATGGGGTATAGCTTCGAGGTAGATGGTCCTGCTACCATGTGTCACCCATGCTCCCTTCCACCACTGCACACGAAGCGGCCGCTTTGCTTGTTCTCCTCCACGCGGAGCGCCCCCGTTCTGCCGCTCGCGCGCCAAGAGGCTACTCGGCCCGACGTCCCAGGATCTAGAGGACATCGAGGTTCAGGCGAAGCTTGGCGCGAGATGGTTCGCGCTTAGTGTGCTTGGAGCAGCAAGGGAAGATTGTGCTTTGCAGGATGCTGGCATCAAGGCGCGCGAAGACGTATCCGCTATGATGTCGATATACCTGTTCTTAGGCTTCTCGATGAGGCTTGTGCAAGCTTGGCTTGTTTCATGCAGTGCGCTATGTGACTAGATGCAACGACTACCGTCATGCTATTGGATGTCATGGATAAGGTGCGAGCCTGCAAGTCAGCGATGGGCACGTGAGGATTTTGCGGCTCTCGTTATAAGCAGTCTGTCGGCCTTTCTGCTCGCCTTAGGTACCCAGGTATATATGTGTATCGCGCTCAAGGTTCGTCATATCGCCTTGTTTAACCACCGACGCGGCACTTGTTCATCCCCAAGTCAGTCTCGGATCCCAGCGCCAACCAAGTATGAAGTTGGCTCTTTCACCCAGCCTCTTGGAGCTGACAGCCATCGTTCCTCTTGCCAACGCCCAGTACACCGCTCACTCCAACGCCAATTGCACGGTATTCGACTGGGACGGGAAACCCGGATACCTCCAGAACGGGACGGAGGAGCGTGTTTCCGGAGCAGCCACGTGTAAGTCTGCGTCTAATGCAACACATGCATGCCCAATTGTGGCCGAGGGACAAGCGCAGGTCTCGTTCGACTACAACACCTCCATCACGAATGTTTACTGGAACACGCCGCATGGCACGGAAAATTACCTGCATAGCATCGTTCTGCGGGCAGTAAACTCATCGCTCGACGGCACGGCCTGGCCCCAAGCTGCCGTAGGGTCTATCGACACGACTCAAGCGCTAGAGCCAGGCACGTCTGGATACATCAACTTTATGCCCTACTTGAGATGCTTTGTTGGGACCATGAGTAACTGCACTGGAGGCATTGAAGACGGTGTGGTACTTGAAGCTTGCGCTCCGGTCATCCAGACCGTGGATGGGAGTGGTGCGATTCTTGCGATTCTCGAGGGAGTTTTCTCGATTGAGAGAGTGCCGGAGGAAGACGTGGACCAGTATTCCGACCCATTTGCCAACAAACTCAGCGGCCTAGAAGGCGGGGCTGGCCGGTTGTCTGTTCTGCGCCACGCCATCATCGCTGTCCTAGCTACCACATTAGCTCTGGTCGCTGCTTCGATATGACAGTAGGATTCTGGGACCACTCTAGTTTTCCTCCCAGTGGCTTTATACCTTGACTCATAGATGCCTCCTACAGGTACGGAACATCGACCTTTGCGGTTGTAGGAACAGAGTCATTCTTCCCCCAGAGGCCCGCTAGTGAGATATCGCGGCTTGCTGAACGGATAGAATGAAGATCTCGTAGTCCCGCGGCAGACAATCTTGACCAGTGTCTGCATCGTGTGTCTGTCAAGGCTATGGGAAAGCCCGGCTGCTGTGGGCCTACAGGTAAGCTTTGTCAGTAGTAGTCGTAGCGGCATTAAAGATCGATTGTCTATCAGTGGCCACACCTTCGCTCTGAGCGTGAATGCAGAAGTGAGACTCTGAAAGTGTGAGACGAAGTGGGAGCGTGGCACGGGCCCCCGATGACAACAGCGTGAGAAGTACGGGGAAAAGAGCTCTTGCTCGCTATTTTTGGTGTTGGAGGCAGGAAAGTAGCTGCACTCCGTTGCTGCTGCTGAGTTTGACCACGACCTCCCCACTACTTCACGGTAATTTAGTCTTCATATCCTCCTGTTCCTTTTTATCTTGTGCCTTCTCGCTCTTGACGGCCGAACCCGCAGCGACGTCCTTTTTATGCTGCATTTCCTTCTTGACTTCCGTCTGTTCCTGGGCCTTCTTTGCCCCGGCTTTGGCCTTGGACCTCTTCTCGGTGGCATACCTCCAGCTCTTCCCGAGGCCAGCGGTGAACATACTTTTCAGGCTCTGAGTGAAGCTGGGCCATCTGATAGTCTTCTCAATGACTTGGCCGACCTCGGTGGCCAGACCAGCACCATCGCTGTCCTCGGCTATCCTGCGCTCGAAGGGGCCACCTTCTCTCTTGCGTATCCTTTCAGGGTCTTCATCTTTGGTCTGCTCCATCATGTCGCGGAACTCGCGCCTTGGGATCTGAAACTTGGACTGGTACTCGAAGTACAGCTTACTCCTGAACGCGGTGGGCAGTCGGCGTACCATATGACCTCGAGTGACGGGATCCATGTTCTGCTGCAGCTTGGCATTGACATTGGGATCATCAAGCCAGTCTGGATTCTTAGTGGAGCTATCGTTGAAGCTGATGTTTGGCAAATTGTCTATGAGTGGAGCGTAGAGGCGGCGAAAGCTCTCAAGCTGGTACTTGACTATGTTGGCGACCTTCTTGGGGTCGTCCCCTCCGACCGACATGCGTGGGTCGCCTTTGTAGGAGATGCCAGCTATGGTGGAGTAGAGTTCTTGCTCGGTAAAGTTCTCGGGCAGCAGCAGCAGTGCCACCCGGACGGCGGAAATGAGATTGACTTGATTGGCCAAGCGCACTGAGGGGTTGTCTCGCAGGATCTTGACAGGCTTTTGCAGTCGGCCGGCCAGGTAGAGAGTGTTCCATTCCGACAAGTCTTTGCAGAGGGTATCGATGTTGACGACGCCGTATTTGATCAGGGTGCCGTTGACGGTGATGTAGGGGTTGAAGTAGACGCCAGCACCCAGCGAGTCTTGGATCTTGGAGACGGCGTAAGAGCCCATGTAGCCCAAACCAGAGTAGTGGTTTCGGTGTTCTTGCAGGTTCAGTGAGTGCCAGTGCTGGCTGTAGGAAACGCCGAAGATAAAGTCGATCATCTTCTGGTTCCCGCCTTGGACCTTGGTGATGGCTTCGGGAGGACTTGGATGTAGAGAGGGGCCTTCCTGAGCCTTGGCACTCTGAGGGAACACGCCGGAGCCATAGGCGAAGGCATAGCGGATTGGAGCTCGAAACTGCCATAGGATCTGCCTGAGTGCTTCCTTGAACTCGTCGTTGATTTTGAGGTGCTGGTTGACACCAAAGTCCTTGCTTGGAAGCTCGGAGAACTTCTGGATGGTCAGGTCTGGGTTGTGCTCCCAATCTGACAGCAGATCATTCTTCTCTTGCACTGTTGGCTCGGCGCCTTGGATCTTGCCCGGGGCATTACGAGCGAGATTTTGGGCATCCTTTCTGGTCGGTTCGTTGGGCTCCTTGCAGACACAGCGCGACAAGTGAAAGTGACGGACAGGTGAAGTAGCTGAGACGCTGGCAGCTGAGGTAGCTCTGCCGACTCTGCCGACTGTTTGTTTACCAGCAGTCGCGGTGGCATAAATTTCGTTCAGCCCCCTCTTCCCCAACACGGTAGTCACAATTCGAAAAGGCATTGTGGGCTCAATCCATGTTCGACGAGACACATCCACACCAAGCAGCAAGCAGCAAGCAGCAAGCGTGAACAAGCTTCCTTCTCTGTTTGGAGCGCAGTCTGGGGCACTTCCGCGCAAGCCTGGCGGACCCCTGCCCACTTATGTCATCTTAGTCAGCATCCAGTGTTTGGGTGATTGTTTTGCTGCACGCGCCTGCAGCCAATCACAGCCCATTGTCCAACATGGCTCCCAGACGGCTGCGCGAGCGTCTCAACGACTACCTTTCTCGCAGCGTGAAGCATGCCACTCCGTCGGCCAGTCCCAGCAAACCTGTCCTCACCGACACACCGACACAGAGTGACATGGAGTACGCGACGTATGAAGCACGCAAAGCGTCCTTCCTCCCTCCGACCAAGCGCGCCAAAGGATGGCCGCACAAATCACCCTCTCCTCACCACCTCGCCAAAGCCGGCTTCTTCTGGAAACCCACGTCAAGCAAGGATAATGTCGAGTGCTTCATGTGTGGCCGACATCTGGATGGGTGGGAGGAGGAGGATGACGCGTTGCAGGAGCATCTGAAGCATGGCCACGATTGTGCTTGGGCCCTGCTCATGTCCGTCGAGGCGGAGCGCGAGTACGACACGGACAACATGGAGGACCCGACTGGTGAACAGCTGACTGAGGCGCGGAGAAACACCTTCGACACCATAGGCTGGCCGCATGAAGCCAAACGAGGATGGACCTGCAAGACGGAGAAGATGGTCGAGGCCGGCTGGCACCTGGCGCCCACCCCCGAATGCGACGACTACACCTGCTGTGTCTACTGCAGTCTATCGCTCGACGGATGGGAGCCTAAGGACAACCCCTTTGACGAACACTATCGCCGCTCTCCCAGTTGCCCCTTCTTTGTGTTTGCAGGCACCACCCCGCCGAGCAAGAGACCTAAGAAGAAGGGAGGTAGAGCCTCCAAAGCTTCGAGGACAAGCAAGGCAAGCAGGCTGTCCACCCAATCCACCACCATGATCTCCCAAGCAGATGAAAGCACAGGCAACATTGACATACTGGGCGAGGATTCATCGCTGGACAATGTAGGGGACCATAGTATCATCTCTGTACAATCGACCACGTCCACCGCCCCGAAAAGCAAACGAAAGGCCCCTGCTCGTGCTAAGAGCTCGACTGCCAAGAAAGCAAAGACAACGAGGACGAAGAAGGAGCCGGAAATGGAGTCACAACTGGAAGAGGAGTCTGCGGCCGTCGATGAGCAACCTCCACCGAAGAAGTCGAGGAGCAAGAAAAAGCCGCTAGAACCCGAACCAGAGATGCAGGACGACATGGACACCGTGAAGCAACCGCCACAGCCTCCACCGAAAAAGTCGAGGAGCAAGAAGAAACAGCCGATGTCAGAACCCGAGCCTGTACCCGAGCCTGTGCCTGAACCTGAGGTCGTAGACGAGGATGAATACGAGGCGGAAGTGGTTGAAGAGCAGCCTGAGCCTGAGCACGAAACAGAACAGCAGACGGAGGAAGAAGTCGCTGAAGAACAGCCTAGACGGCGAAGCTCAAGACGAAGGACGCGGGAGCCGACACCTGAGCAAGAACAAAGGGCAGAGGTGGAGGTGGAGCTCGAGGAGATGCAAGTCGACCGAACGCCGGCACAGGAAGAAGAATCCGCAGCACATCTCACACTCCCCGGAGAGTTCCCAGCAGAGTTCCCAGAAGACACGGCGGATGACTCCGAGGATGCTGAAGAGGAGCAACAAGCAGAGTCGGAAAGTACACCACAGCCAGAGCCTCAGACGATAGGGCCGCCCGAAAGTGAGGGTACGCCGATCCCGGTCCAACAGATCAGCCCACTGAAGGAGCAAACGAAGCGGCCACGTCCAAGCACACTCGAGACCCAGACAGAGCAGCAGGCAAACAAGCGAAGGTCATCCAGACGCTCAAGCGCCAAGCAGAAACAGCGAGAGCAGATACAAGAACAATCAGCCTCGCAACCGTCAGACGAAGAGAACAGGCCACCGAGCTCTTTACCCAAGGAGAAGCGCCCTCCCCTGTCCTCACCAGGCGCCCCCGCGCCAAGTTGGACGCCGGTCGACGTTGAGACCATTTTCCAGCACGAGGCCGACATGGACCTCTTTGGCGGGGCCATCAACGGCACGCTGAGTGAGCAGGAGAAGGACATGACTGTGCAGGAGTGGATTGAACATATTGCAGAGCAGGCCGAGTCCAGTCTCAGTGCAGCGGGGGAGAAAATCGTCAACACGTTTGAGCGAGAGGGTCAACGGGCCTTGGCGACGCTGGAGGGAATCCAGTGCGTTTGAGGCCTCTGAGATGTAGAGTGCACGCACATAGACTGGAAGCGTTGACGGTCGCCCAATCGGCCATGCTTTGAGCGGAAGCCTGCGCATGAAGAACGCGTAACATTGTGACTTGCTCATGGCTCACTGAAGTCATCATGTGCCAAGTGAGACACTTTCCCAAGGCGAGAGGGCAGTTGGAGCGCGATGCACCAATCTCACACGCGTGAAGAATGCCCAGCCATCGGGTTTTGCACACGTCAGAAAGGCCAAAAAGCAAGTCGGCCGAGGCTAGCGACGGAACCAGCCACTCTGAGCATGGATGAGCATGGATGAGCATGGAGCAAGCCTGGATAGCGCGAGATTTAGGCGTGGCTGGAAGGACGATCCCGAGACAGCCTACCAATCACGATGACGCATATTGCTTCACCATCAGCGCCTTTCCATGCATGTCGCTATCGGATCAGGTATATCGTATTCTGCCATTCATTTTCTGCACCTGCTCACTCCTCAACACTGCGGTCGCCATTCTCTCCCTCCTCATCTCGTCTCACTGTTCCAATCCTTGTTGCCGACCTCGACCACGCTCGTTATACACAGCCCAAAGTCAACAGCTTGGGCAGCAGCGAACCCCCGCATCACCGCCTCATCGAGTGAGAAACGGGTTCCTCTCACGCACCCACCCTCCGAGCGATGCAATAGATCGCGTCGTTCAGGAAAGCAAATACTGTATTGCCGGTCATGGCGCCCTCCAGCTTGGTGGACTTCCACCGTCCACAACACCTCGGCTTATTCACACGAGCCCAAGATGCAGACGATCCAGCCCTAGTCTCAGTGTTCGCACTCATCATCAACCGAGTCACAAGCCTGACAACGCGAGGCGTGAGCGCCGTGACCAAATCGATAGCTTCAAGAAGTGCCCAGAAAGCAGGCGCCTCGGTGGGCAAATTACCAACAGTCAAGAGACAGCAACAAATCCTCGCCATACCAACCACATATGCCAACCTCAACACCAGCCCACAACCCTGGGCCGTGGTCGGCGTCACACTCGGCGCCATTCTCGGCTTCCTCCTCATCTTCTTCATCATGCTGTTCATCTTCCGCGCCGTCTCGAAAAGACGTGGAGGAGAGGAGGTCATCGAAGAAAGACGCTATCGCCGAGCAAGCAAGCGCTCGCCCACTGCCTCTTCCATGAGTGAGGCCCCTGCACCACCTCCCAAAAAAGTGGTGAGGGAAAGTAGAAGGTCGACCAGACGCGACACTCGTACCTCCCGCAGAGCAAGCAGGCCCCAGCCACGGCAAGAGCCTGAGCATGTCATCGTCGAAGAAGAGATGAGTGTCGACGAGCCAGAAGCCGTCGTCGTCGAAGAGGAGGACGAGGATATCGTAGAGGTCATCGAGGAGCACAGTCCGGAGCCGCCGGCGAGGAGGAAAAAGAGCGGCTATCGCACCGTCGACCCCGCCGAATTTGGCGGAGGAGGCGCCCCGCCCAGGGGCCTAAGGAAGAGCGGCAGACGCTAGTCTTGCCGCTGGGTTACATGGGTTTTGATGCTTGAGCGAGGTGTTGGTTGGGAATCTGATTGCTTACTTACATATTATCTAGTGTTCGGAATATACCCTGTTCCTGTTTCTATTCCTTGTTTCGTTGCTACCCTCTGCTTGGCGTTTCATATGACTTGTCAGGACACTTCGCTGAGAGGGACTGTTAGGTCTGACAGCTGCATTGCTCGATGCTGAGTGTATGGTGTCAGGCACCGGACGATTATGGTACGATCTAGAATCAGATATCTTACCGTATATGGAGCGAGTCGAAAGCGGTCGAAAGCACACATACACAGAACCTACCCAGGCCCGAACAGACCCATCGCAGAAATACTTGTTTAGTAGCGAAGTAACCACTGAGACCAGAGCCGATCCCAGCCCCAAGCCCCTCCCTACACGCCCCATCTCAGTCCCTCACCTCCCACACCGCCCACGCCCCGGCCGCACTCGCCCCGCCCGCACAATCCACCCGCTCATCGCGCACCACCTCCACAACCCCAATGTCCTTCTTGTCCCCGCGCCCATCGACCCTCCCATCCGCGTCATGCACCACGACCAAAACATCCATCCCCGCCAGCACGACGCGCCACAGCGCCGCACTCACGACCCCGGTCGCGCCCAACACGCGCCCGCTCGCCGCCGCAAACGCCGTCGCCATTGCGCGCCCGTCCCGCGGCGCCGCCCAGCCCGCCTCGACCTGCACGAGCCCGATACACATCCTCCCCCCGCGGACCACGGCCCGTATCGCGCCGCCCACGCCCGCCGCTAGCGCCGCGCTCGTCGCGAGTCCGCTGCGGCGCAGAGTCGCGTTCACGGTCGCGGGTAGGCCCTGGACGAGGAGGATTGTTTTCGCTTTCGCTTTCGTGCTCGTGGTCTGCGGGGACGGCGGAGGATGGATCTCGGCGAGCGCCTCGCTTAGGCCCGCGCTGTCGAGGTATTGCAGCAGCGCGATGCGCGCTAGCAGCGATTTGGCGGTGGTGGCGGCGGGCGACGCTGGTCTAGTCTTGGTAGATGAATGCGGCGGCGTCTTAGATATCCTCTCGCTGAGGAGCCGGTAGATCAGCCGGATCGACGACGTGCCCTGGTCCGGCGGCGCGACGATGTACACGGACGCTTGGGGTTCGGGGGCCGGGGCGTGCGTGCCGGTGTCTGGACGTGGACTTGCACGCGCGCCCGTCTCGGCCTGCTGCTGCTGCTGCTGGTCAAGCAGATGCGTAGCGATGATCTCGTGCGCCAGCGACGACGCGGCATTTGCGCTTGCGTCGAGGCCAAGACCGCTTCCGCTGGCCCCGATCCCGACGACGGTCCCGCTGCGCCATAGGTCGGGCGGGAGCGCCGCGTCGAGCGCGGGATTGCCCGTGCGCCAGGGCCGAGCACCGCCTTGCTCTTGCGCGGCGCCGAGCTCTAGATCCAGCAGCGACGAGGCTAATGTGATGTTAAGCGCCATGTCGGGCTGGCGTGGGGGGAGAAGTGTTGTGTTCGGAGAGGCACAGCCTGGGTCGTTCTTGTCGTCTTGCCGTCGAGATCAACGTTGACGTTATCATCGACAGTGACATTGATGTTGATGTTATGTATTAGCTTGTGTCGCTCATCGTTCGACTAATGTGGAACGAGCTTTGTGAGACCGGTAGCATCGTCTTGTCCTCTTGTTTTGTATAGCGTGCGTGGCTGGCGTGGCGTTCTGGTCGGTCGAGTGGGTGACTGACGCGAAACGAGGAATTGAAGAGAACGTCCACCCAGATGGAGGGCCCCAGATAGCGTCTTAGCGACACGCTTCACACGCTGTCATAGCTTAGGTCATCGGTACAGCGATTTTTAGCTTCTTAAAGTTTGGACAGTGAAGATGGGAAAAGACAGGGATAGTCGCTCTGCAAGGATTGCTCGATTTCAAGCTGAATGAGACTCGCTAACTACGACGACCACTACAGTCCACATGTGCAAACCTTAGTAAGGCGGCCGCAACATCTTATTACTCCCACCACTCACACTCCTTTTGCTTTCCTCTTCTTCGCCCACCTCACCAACCTTGATGCTGTTCAGCAAACTGCTCAGATCCGTCTTCCTTCCACTCGTACTATGACTCCATACGCTGGCACCACCAGCCCGGCTAGCAGGTCTTGAGTTTACCCTCCTCTTTGTTCTCTCACCTCTCGTTCTTGGCAGAGTGTTCACGGAAGCACTGTCCTTCCTTGTCGGTAAGGTTGCGTGTGACGAAGCCGATGCTGCTAACTGTTCTTGTGTGAGATTTGCGGCTGAATATTTGTCTGGCGAAGAGTCACGTGGCCAGGTCCCCGCCGTTTGCATGTTCAAGGTATCTGGAATCTTCGGGATAGGCGGTATGTCGGTGTCGACCGCAGGATTTGATAAGACCGTTACTTGGTCATGATATGTGGATGCAACCGGCACCTCTGGTTGTTGCTGTATCTGTGGCTGCGGCTGTGACTGTGGAATAGCTGTTCCGGGTCGTGACTTCTGGCTGTTCTCGCCTTCAACGAATGAGTGGTCATCACCATCGGTGGGATTCCATGACACCATACTCTCGCTGTCACTACTACTCCTACGAGAACGAGCACTGCGTCTGCTCGTACCAATTCGCCGTCCACCGTTGGCAATTCTTAACGGACTGTGACTTCTCAAATCGCCATTGGCGCCAGCCAATGCTCTCTTGAGATCTGACACCCTCATTGTCGAATCGCGACTCGAAGTCTCTGGATCACGCAATGAGCTGGCAGCGCTAAGATTCCGAGCTCGACCCAGGCTGCCGAGACCAGCAGTCATGGGTGGCACCTGTACTGGATCTGCTTCTGAAGGCGATTGCTGCCCGCTCACACCACCGTTGACTTTCTGGTGTACTGAAAGATGCTGTCTTCCAGGCCCCATGGATGACGCAGCAGTCCGCGAACCTGCTATTGAAGGATTGCTTTCTTTGTCGACGGAGGCTAAACATGCTTCTCGCGACCAGGTACCACACATTTCATCCTTTATCCTTTGAGGTATCTGATGTTCGGGGCTTGGCTTGTGGACTGGCCCTGCATTATAGCCATAGCCAAATCCTAGCGTGGGCACCGAGAAAACACGACCTGGAGAAGATGGTGGTGATGCGCGAGGTGCGGCCAGAGACTGATCATATGCTGTCGCCACTTCTTCGACGAATGCAGTGATATTGAGGAAAGGGCGGATCGCGTCAGCTGCTTCTTCAGAGACATTCCTTTGGTTCTGGCTCGCTAGACTCGAGGTCACGATCTGTGAGATGGCTAGAGGTGCAAACTTGATTCGATCGCACCAGCAGCCGAAGCGCTTCCGTCGAGATATTTCGCTGTTGAGTTCCATGCCCAGATCCGAGCTTTCGAAGTTGAATTTCTCTGCAATGGCCCACAGGTAGCCATGCACCAACGCAGCGATCCGTGCCTTGGCAGCTGGAGAATGATCGTTGCCGTTGAGAACTGCACCCTGTAGGTTCATCATCATGGGTAGACCGGTTCGGATGGCATTGAGGCCGAGTCGCTCGACGAGCGTCCACAGCAGGAGGAAGAGCAGCAGTATACTAGGCTCATGCTCGGCCCGTTCGACTGCGTCGTCATAGATAGCGACATGTAGTAATTGCAGGAACGAGGATTTGGTCCGCCGTTCGCCTTTCCGTGAAGCGTTGGACGCGGCGCGTTTGGCGATCGAGACCTCGCCATTTGCATGGCGCTCCCTTTTGGTCGTTTTTGGCATACGTGGGCCATCTTGCGGCAGATGCAGATCCGTCTGGTTCGTCTCTAGCCTCAACCACGTCACAATTGCATCCACATATGCAGTCCTGACTTCTGGATCGTCATCTTTCAGTAGCCACTGGGTGCCATCCCAGACTTGAGCGCCAACCCTACTGCGCACTTCTGCTGATGCACCTGCGCTTGTTCGGCGGCTGTGAGCTGTGAGGAGTATGTCTTTGACCGCTTTCAAAGCGACAACCCTGGCCGTTGCGAAGGAGAAGAAGCCGCTTGTCGTGGAGTCTTCGTGCAGGTGTCCGGAGTCTAGGATGGCCTTGGTAGCACCCGTGGGATTATTAACTGCCGCTGCCGCAGTTGGCACCTCTGACGCAGATGATGGCTTGAGGCGGGCCATGATTGCAGTCAGCATATCTGAGATCTGATCGGTGTAATAAATATGAGTAGCGAGGTCGCTGATGCAGCGCTGCAGGACATTCAACAACTCGACGCGAACTGGAGATGGCGTCGACTCCTTCGTGTCGCGTAAACGGCCCCGATCTGGTTCAGTAATGAGCTGAGAAGGATCGAAGGAAGTTGCCATGTCCTTGTAAAGACCCAGCGTGTCTGCCTGGCGGATGTGCTTTACGTTTGCCGAGTCCCTCGAGCCCAGTTGAAGTAACAAAAGGGTGTGTTGGACAAGGCGGAGCAAGACATCCATCACACTCAGACCGATCAGATTAATGTCCGATCGGAGCAGCCAGTCAATGAGGGTGGCCAAGACCAGTTGCCTCTCGAGGATGGATTCGACTATTGGTGACCTGACCAATGTTTCTATCGTCACAATGACAATGATGAAGCGGTCCTGGACGGGGGTCCATCTCGCAATGGTTTCGAAGAGTCTAGTAGCCCACTCCGGGGTGGCGTTGGCATTCGAGTCAGCTCGCCCAGCTGTGCCTGGCCTCTCTTTCATAGCGATGTACCTCAGCACGGTGGCTGTGGCTATGCGCATTTGTGTTCTGCTGATACCTGTGCTGACGGAGAATATCTGCTTCAGACAGCGGATGGCCAGGACTTTGACTTCTTCCTCAGCAAGCTTGTCTGCATCAGCCGTGGTCTCGGCCGCAGTGGCTGGGTCGGTGGAGGTCTCATCGACGCTAGGCACGGTGGCTGTACTCATCCTGCGTCTGCGAGCCATGTCGAAGCTGTGCTTCTCGCTCGTGGAGGCTCTCTCTTGCAAAGGTGCCAAATTTGCGCCAGCTTCGAGGTGCAGATTCTCTAGTGTAACCGGGGTGACTAGATTGAGTTGTTCTGTTGTTTCCACGCCCAGGGCGTCTGACCCAACCACGGCGCGGATGGCTTTGAGAGCGATTGTCCTCCACCTGGTCGAAGTCGGGATGGATTGCGCAGAAGTTACTGCTGTGCTTTTGTCGACGGTCGCAAAAGCGACATATTGCTGGACCAGTGACATGTACTGCTTCGTTCGTTCCTGGTCAGCGGCAAGGGAAGCGGCGTCTGTATGCCTGCAGTAGGATTCGAAGGTCGGTATTGACTCTTCCATCATGTTGATATCCTTGGAGCCGAGCACAGTATCCAGGATGGTCAGCACTGAGCCAGCGTAGAGGGCGAGGTCGCCAGGGTCTTTCTCGATGATAGCCGTGAGGATCTGGAGGGTGACTTGGACATTGCTACCATTCGCGTCAGCTCTGGCCGCAGCCCGTGTGCTCAGGCCTGATGTTCATTCTTACCCAAGCTTCTTTCGCCAGACATCGCTAGCCGTCTTCTTCTCGAGGAAGGCGCCAACTTTGGGCAGCTTGCCTCGGCGTGTGGTGGCATAGTATAGGAGATAGCTCAATTCGCTGGAGTTGGGCTTGACTTCTTGCACCGTCTTTTGGTATTTCGGGTAGCATTTCAGCACGAGCACCTGATGTTTCGGCCGGCATTTGTCGCGCGCTCCATGGATAGGATGCAGCAGAGTGCTCATCCTTCTGGCGTGGGGTGGGTGCTGGTGCTGGTGCTGGTGCTGGTGCCGCTACTACTTCCTGGGCCAGCGAGGCCTGATTGGCCTAGAGCCAAGTCGCCTACCTGCGCACGGTCGTCACAATTTCATGTTCATGTTGGTCGCGTTTGGTGCAGACAGGAGCGTTTGACCTTGTTGAGAACGGGTTGATTCATGTATGGATATTGTGT
The DNA here is from genome assembly GCA_002319055.1 of Knufia petricola. Taxonomy (NCBI): domain Eukaryota; kingdom Fungi; phylum Ascomycota; class Eurotiomycetes; order Chaetothyriales; family Trichomeriaceae; genus Knufia; species Knufia petricola. Next base: position 87,759 of record NMUC01000058.1, on the reverse strand, counting down.
TATGAATGGTAGAATGAGCGTGCTCGCAGTGTGAGCCATAATTACCCGGACTTAGGAGACCTGGGGCTCTCTAATCTAAGCTAAAACAAACGCTATGACGCAGCCAAAGTTTACGTGTTAGGCGCCCGAAATTAGTGGAGTAATGAGTAATATTGCCCTGACCGCAGCGCCGATCAACACCTTGCTGTCGCTTCTAGAATACCGAAATCCAGATGTCTAACTCTTCCTCAATTACCATATGTACCCACGTCACCGTCTGTCAGCATCTCTTTCGCCCCCTCCTCTCTGCACCCCTCAGACCTGTCGGATTCGCAGACGAAGTCGCTCCAGCCATAGCAAGACATCGTCCACACCACATTGCTTGGCCTTCGCACTTCCTATGAGGTACTTCACTGTATTCAGAAGGTCTTCAGTCGCAGCTTCCACACTTCTAATCTCCAAGTAGTGTTCCATCTCCATCCCAGCAAATGAATTAGGGAAGCTGCCTGTGTACATGGCTTTGGTCGCATTGGACTGCCAGTCATGGATGACAAGCATGTCTTTCAGCAAAGTGACTAGAAACACAGCATCCATCCCAATGTTAGTGTCAACCTGAGCCCCATCTGAAGCCGATTGATTGGCGAATACCGCTACCTGGATGGCATCGTGCAGCTTGGATTGAAGCTCGGTGTCGGCCATGTTTGGGTTGAGCCTAATGTGACTTAGAGCTGACATGAAGAAGTCTTTCATTGCCTCAAAGCCGATTGCGAGGTCTGCTTCATCCATGACCTCCTTGAGGCGAAGTACGGCGTTGACATCCGCCAGGTGGGCAAACTTTGGCCAGAGCCCTCTGATATCTCTGACCACTGTCTCCGCTTCTGCCCTGCCAAAAGTGGTGCCTGGGTATGTGAAGTGCATGAGACCTTGGGACGTTTCCGCCGATGGAACATGATGGCTTCTACTGACTCGCACAAAGCTCTCATGGACCTCCTGGTTGATTCTCGAGCTCCGACTAGCGCGAATGGCATTGATGATGCCTCGACTTTCTGGTGTCAGGATGATCTTGAGTCTCGTCGCCACGTTAGGTGTCTCAGGTGGGATGGTCGTTGGGTTGTATCTATCCGACAATCTCTCGAACAGTTGATCCAGAATAAGCACCAGCTCAAACACTTCCGAGTTCTCCAGGTCATCTTGTGGCAAGTCGTGCCAGAACCCGTCCTCTTCTAGCTTGACGATAGGCCCTTCGTCGCTGCTAAATCTTCGTCGTTTGAGTGGTCGTTCGAAGCTGCCATCATGCTGCGGCACAAGGCCTTCTGATGGGGTCAGCTCTCTGGCTTTGTCAATGACAATCTGGTTCCAGTTCTTGTTTCTTTGGACAGGGCGGGCTCCAGCACTGGCGCGGAACTCCCATCGGTAGAATATTCGCTCGTGGGTAAGCAGGACTGGTTGGCATAAGCCGCTGCGTGGCATGATCAGGCCAAATAGTCTTACAGACGTGCCAGTGTTCTCTTTGATCGGGGTGACCACCAGGATGGGGGTTCTCACCTGGCCCCACATAACTAGGTTCTGTGGCTGTGGGCGAGTCTCACCAACAAGCTCGTTCTCAGAATATCTGGCGAAGGTCTTGTTGTTTAGAAACACGGGATCCTCCTCTTGGAGCGTGTACCCGACAACAAGATACTGGCTTACAGACGGGTCGGTGTTTGCCAGATTTGGATCGAGCTCTCGCGCAGTATAGCCAAGATCTTCTCGGTAGACCACGCCTTGATTCTCGTCGCGCAGCTCCTGGATCTTTTTTTCAAACCCACCCTTGACCATGGTTGCTTTGTATGCATTGATGACCTCGAACGTCTTTCGCCATGCCATGCCATCCTGCAGGGCCCAGCCATGGATGTTGAAGGCCAGATCGGCGATTTGGGGAGGAGAGGTGGGTGGTTGTATACCAGGTGCATTGTTGGTGCCCTTTCGGACATATTGTCGCTTGAGTCGCCTCGCAAGTGACATGCTTGGGGTCGCACCCAGGTCTACTGGGGTGCACTTGTCGTCGTGGTTTAGAAGAAGATCGATCAAATTTCAGAATGTAATCGGAATACCTTGAAAGATGATGGAGCGATTTGGCCTGTCCCAAAGTGGACAAGGTTCTGGATGGATGGCGTTTAAGTATAGATGCTGGAGTGAGTGTCGGTCGACGTGAAGAAGGGCACAGGAGTGAGTCTGGCCACAGTGACTGACCACCTGAACGCCTGCTGAAGCCGGTGAATCGACAATGTCACCCGAATGTGGTGATCTGAAAGATGACACACCAAGAGGTGAAATTGTTGAACGCGTCCACCGAATTGCCCAAATAGCTAGATGTAAGTAAACACGCCTCGCCCTAACAGACGCGATGCCACCAAGATGCTGGAATGGAACAACCTCAGCGCCGAACTCGTTGTGTTTTGTTTTGGTCCCCATTGCAAAAACATCCTGGGTGTACAATTAAGGTCGTGCCTTCGCAACACACGGTGGCAAATGCATTTGGAAGTGCCTGCTGTGAGTGTCTGATCTCAACACACGCCACATCTCCACGTCGTCTTCACGGCAGCTCTGTGCATTTGACCCTACCATCAACACCTGCTGTGGCGAGGACTCTTCAAGGTCAAGAACACACGGGTCCCTAAGCTGTGACTTTGACGTCTTCACCTACCGCAGTACCTCCACACCATTTCGTCGCTTGAAAGTCGAAAGGCTGTGTCCTAGTAGCCAACACGGCGAAGACGTTGCCACAGGTTTTTTGCGCAGAGCAATGTCATTCAACTGCACCGACAGCCGCAAGACTTGGAGCTGACGCATTCTTCGCACACGACACCAAAGTGTGTCTCCTGTAGCATGTCGCTGGTGCTCTTTGCCTGTAGGTAGATACTGACGACGACACCCCAGCCCGTCACGACGATGTTTGAGGAAAGCTGATCAGCACCAGCTCGACCTCAACTGGGAACGCCAATGTCGCAGTCATCGCCATAGGCAGCACCTGCCTTGCCCCGACCAACGTCAACGATATGCGAACCTAATCGGTGACCAACTCGGCCAGATCAGGGCCCGATGGTCCATTGCATGGTCCGAGGTAAGGGAATCATTGTCTTCGTACGACTATGATCTGCACTTTTCGGCGTGCGCACGTACACACAGTCCGAAGTAGTTATAAGCATCAAGTGTGAGGCCTTGACAGTCGACAGCTTGCTCGAGGACCGTTATGCGCCAAGACATTAGGTTGTTTCAGGGTTGTCGTTGCCTCGGGAAGCACAGCAACGGGGACGGCATGTGCAACCTTGCCTTCTGCATGGGGCACACCAGTGACTTTGCGATACCTTCCACAGTCCGACGTGACAAGCTTGCTAGACGGCCCCGGGATGAGTCCAACACACACAACCATATGCTTTCTTCAGGACTTCGTGCTCCTCGTTACCATGCCATCAAGCTTGGTTTGGGCCCCTTTGGAGCCTTTCGCAGTCCCGCTCGACTTCGCAGCTTTGCGCGGTGGCTCTTCGTCAATCTGATCGCCGACATCAGCATGTTCACCATCGTCGTACTCGTGGTCGTCGAGAGTCCTCATCCGCTTCTTGGTCCCTGACAAGAGCCCGCCGGTCTCATCCATAGTGGTCTTGCCATCCACATAATTGAACATCTTCTTCCACTCTCCGTTCATCACCCTCTCATCATTACCATACATGTGAGCATCATATGCCTCCTTCATCTTGTCTAGGCAAAACTGTCTCTTCTCGTTGAAATCAAACATAGGCTTTGGGTACTTAGCCAGATCTTCCGTACCCTTCTCGGTCCCATCACCAACGATCTGGCAGCCCCATCTTTTCTGGTCGGCTATGGGTGCTTTGTGCGGCTCATAGATGTATTTAGAATCGAAGTTCTTGAGCTCAGGCACATAGTTCCGTATAAGATGACCCTCTGGATCCCACTTCTTTCCGAAAGCAACCGGGCTGTACATCCTGCTGAACTGGCTGAAGAAGGCGGTACAGCTCAGCCACATCCAATTCCCGACGTTGCAGGCTGTCTCGTGATCAACCAGCCATTCTTCAAATACCTCAGCGCCTCGCTCCCAGCTCACATAACACCCACCCCTGGTCAAAAAACAAGCGACCGAATGTCTACCGAGATGGTGTATCCAGCCTTCGTACTTGAGCTGGCGCATCAATGCGTCAATCCAAGGAAAGCCCGTTCGTCCTTCTTTCCAACGTCGAAAATATACCTCTGCCTGCTCATCATCGACATTGTAAGTTCCATCTAGCAGGTGCTCGCCCACGGGCGTATCAGAATGGTTACTCTGCAGATGCCACGGAATGAAGCGCGCAATCTTGTTGCCTCTCGTCTGCGCAAATGCGTAGCCCAGCGCAGCTTGTGCGCCAAAGTACATATCTCTGAACAACAGCTGGCCGGGAAAATTGGCTGGTGGCGGCGCATTCTGTTTTCCCGCTTTCTTCCGCTTCCCGAACACCTCCTGGACATCCCACCAGAACTTCCGCACGCTCAACGTGCCAAAATGATGATGTGGCGACAGTAGCGTGGTACTTTGTGGTCCAAAGTTGGCGGGGCTACTCTTCGGCTTCTCAAAGGTCCCGGTATACTCCTCGTTATCGATGTAGGTCTTCAACAACCTCAAAGCCTCCTTCTCGCCACCCTTGTGCGGACTCATCGCCAACTTCGGATCAATTCCCATCTCTTCAAGCGTGACGACCGCAAAATCATTCTTCGGCCCGGCAACACTCTCATAATGCCCTTCCTGTTTCCCACTCCTATGCTCCTGATTAAGATCCGGTGCACGCTCCGGCACCTCATGCTGAAACCCCGGATCTCCACTCAAATCCATCTCCTCCGCACTCAGCGGCTCCGGCAAACCCACCGGCGTAGGCACACACCGCCGCGGGTCCCCCTTCTTGCCGCCGTCGCCCGGATCAATCTGCGCACTCGCCTTCACCGTCTGGCTCATCGTCATCGTCGGCTGGCCCCCATTACACCTCACCAACTCGTCGGGATCAAACAACGTTCTCCCATGCCCACACACAACAACCTCAACACCCAGCCTCAGTTCCTCAACCAGCCTCTTCACCTCCTCATCCCTGCCCCTCGCATACGCATCCGTATCCTTCTCAAAAACAAGCACATCGACCTTCCACCTCCGCACAAGCTTCGGAATCACACTTTCCGGCGACTCCCTCACGACATTCAGCTTCTGCCGTGGATTCAGCTCGGTCAGGCTCTCGCTGAGACACGCCTGACTCTCGAGCAGGAACTTCCACCGGTTCGGCCCCACACGCGCGCGGTACACGTAGTGCGGGTCCCAGGTCCAGATCGGGATGAAGACGGACGGATTCAGGCTGAGCGCGTGGTGGAGGGCCGGGGAGTCGTGGACGCGCAGGTCGGTGCGGAACCAGTAGAGGACGCGTGGGCCGGCGGGCGTGGGTTTCGGCGGCGACGGTTTCGCCCGTTTGGTTGTGGAGCTGGGATTGGATTTAGACTGTTCGGGAGAAACTGGTGGCGAAGACTGGTGTTGGTCTTTTGAGGGCTTTTTGAATCTGGGGGGCATGGTGAATGCGTTGAGGTGACGGATGGAGATAGTGGTGGGTTGCAGAGCATGTAGTGTTGGGTTTTGACAGTCTGTATAGCGCGAAAGGCCTATGTGTTATGGGACCTGGTAGCAAGATGCTGGGGTATATAGCTCGGATAGCACTGCGCGATATGGTTGGTTGTTGAGGGATTGTCTTTTAGTCGGAAGCTAGCTTGAAGTGGTCTACACACTGTGACGCTGCTAACGAGTGGTACTGTCTTAATCAGCTTGGATACATCAAGCTTGGGTAGTGAACAGATATTGCGAGGTTCACTTGTCTGCTTTGTCCTTGGTACCTGTATGAAGTCATGACCCTCGACTGGCTCCTGCTCGAGATCTGACCTAGCTCCAACAAGGTTAGTGGTAGATCTGCCTGGACCAATGAGAGTTCACGTAACGAAGCAAAGTTCGGGGTGGCTGGTTTCGAACTTAGCGAGTCATGGTAGCGAGGGACAGGAGTTCTTTCATTATTTGTTGTCTGCCATCTATGCGGCTGCGCATCTGTACAGTACATACTCTTGCCACTTAGATTATCCAAAACACGGCTCCTATCATTATCATCGCTCTAGGTGGGATGTTCACAACCTCAAACATAACATCACTCTATGCTGCCTGAGTTGAGGTCCAAGCTTGCCACGTAGCTTGGCCGTTCTGGTAGCCCCAGCTTGGAGCTCCTGCAGATGACTGCATTGGTTGAGCAGTAGCGGGACTAGCGCTAGCAGCAGTATCGGCGGCTGCAGTGGGTGCTTGTATCTGGCCATCAGAAATCTGAGTCACTGGTACAATGGTTGAGGCTGGCGCTTGTGGCTGACCATCGGAGATCTGAGAGACCGGTACAACAGATCCACTGGCAGCAGGAGCAGAGCTCTGACCAACCGAGGAGCCGGGTTGTTGCGAGGAGGAACCGCCAGAGCCGCTGAGCGTGTCACTGAGTGGCAGGTTGCGGCTAGATGAGCCAACGTAGATGATTGGGTTCTCGACCTGTACCCAGTTTTGGCTGACTGTATCCCAAACAGAGACGTCCTTTCTCGTCAGCTCGCACGAGAATGTTGCAGAAGCACCTGGAGCAACTGTGATTCTCTCGAAGCCCCTAAGGACCTTTGGTGGCTCACCGTCACCAAGACCGACATACACTTGGACCACTTCGTCACCAGCGACAGATCCAGTGTTTTGAACCGTTGCTTGCACGGTGGCGACCGTCTCGTACAGACCAGGGTTGCCGCCAGGAGCACCACCTGCGGGTACAAGGGGTTGCGGCGATGCATCGGTAGCACCAGGTGGGGTGTAATCCTCCGTTGGCATACCATAGTCCTCCTCTCCAGATGCAGCTTCAAGGTCCGTGCTGTTGAGGTATGGGTAGATATAAAGTGGTACACGGTCAATGTTGCTGGGGAAGAGGTAAGCACTTGGGTCGGTGTTGATGGAGCCATAGGTTGGAGCGGCCTCAGTCTGACCCGTGGTTGGCGCGTAGGCACTTGCGGAGACAGGTGTGATGACAAGGTCCGAAATGCTGAAAGTGGTGTAGCTGAGACCAAACCCAAATTCGTAGAGAGGCGTGATGTCGTGAGCATCGAATCCTCGATAATCGATGAGCAAGCCTTCGTTAAAGTCGTTTTGAGGTGCATCTTGGCCATTGTTCGGCACTCTGAGAATTTCGGTAGTGTACTCTCCAGCTCTTGCCATCGTGAAAGGAAGTTTGCCACCAGGGTTAGCCTTGCCATAGAGCACATCAACAATTGCGTTACCGCTTTCCTGGCCTGGAAGACCAGCCCACAAGATAGCAGTGACATTCTCGTTCTCGTTCCATGCAGAGATGTCAAGCGCGCCCACGGAGTGAATCACCACAATAGTGTTGTTGCATACAGACGTGACATTCTGAACGAGACGGTCACCATCCTCCCACGCAGTCAAGTTGTTGCGGTCGCCCTCGTTGCCATCAACGCTAATGTAACCCTCGCCAGAGTCAGCATTGATGAAGACAATAGATACCGAGGCTTGCTCGGCAGTAGCAACGATCTGCGATTCTGCATAGTTGTCGGTAACAGCAAAAACTTCACCTTTGCCAGTGTTAAGGATCTCATAAGTGATGGCCAGCTCAGGCGTGACAAGATAAGGGAAGTCCGCGGTGCCGGATCCCCAGCCCATTGCCAGAGTACCGTTGTCACAGCCGCGGTCAGAGCAGCCATTGGCACCGTATGCATTGCTTCCAGCGTCTTCACCAATGATCGCAGTCCACTTCTCGTGTCCGCTCAAAGGCAAAGCACCATTGTTTTTCAGCAGAACGGTAGAAGCAACTCCGATCTCCCGTATAAGGGCAGCGTGATCGTCGCGAACGTCGATGTGCAAATTGACAAGACCGATTTGTGACTCAACTGCATAGTGGATCGGTGCGTAGGTGTCTCGTGTCCAGGAATCGAAGTTCGTACGCACATCGACAGTGTCACGCCCGACATAGTAGTACGCAGCCATGATACGCACAGCCATATCGTCCAATCTGTACTGGGGGATCGTGCCGTTGAGAACTGCAACTGTCAAGTTCGTTCCCCAAAAGGAATTACCTGTGAGGAACGTGGTGTCGCCTGGCATGGTCATGTCAAGACCCGCTAGAGCATCGCCAACGCCGGAGTGCTGAGCCTGCCAGTCGGACATGATGAAGCCTTGGAAGTCCAGCTCTTGTTTGAGCAAATAGTTCTGAGTATAACTGTTGCCGCAACCATACGAGTTGTTGATTTGATTGTATGAGCACATGATTGCACCTGTGCCAGCGCGGACAGCATCGGCGAATGGCCACAAGTAAAGTTCGTGCATGGTCTTATCGTCGACATTTTCACTAATGGACTCGGTGATATTAAAACCGTAGCCTTGAGCTTCCTGTTACTTGAGTCAGTCTTTGTTTTGCTTTGAGGTCTGGGACTTCAATCTTACCCCTGCTTGCCTGAAGTGCTCCTGCTCGTTCAAAATGTAGTGTTTCGTGCAAGCGATCACACCTGCAGACTGAATGCCTTGGATCGTTGGCGCGATCAATTGTCCAGTAAGGTATGGGTCAGGCGCAAAACCTTCCCAATTACGGCCACCTTCTGCATTTCGACCGAGAGGACCACAAACAGGACCCAGCTGCACATCAACTCCCTTCTGTCTGTGTTCTGAGCCCATTGCGTAGCCTCGTGCGTAAGCTAGGTTTCGGTCCCATGTAGCAGCTACGTTGACGCCTGCAGGAAAGGCAGAGACGTAGTCTGCAAATCGGATACCAAGTGGCGAGTCCTGCATGCATAGTGAATGGAGTCCCAGTCTTGGGATAGAACCGACATTGCCAACGCACTGCTCGCCTTCCCAGCCGACACCTGTGGTTAGATTCACCTTCTCATCCAAGGTGAGTTGCGACACAAATTCTCTTGCTCTGTCATAAGCTGAGGACCAGTTTCCCGATCCCGTGCCCCATGGTGACGGATATTTTGGCGGAGAATATGCTAGTGGGCCGGTGTAATCATCCGTAGAAGCTTCATCGGTTTGTCGCTTTCCTAGGTCCTCAAGGCGCTCGAATGGCTATAGACTGTCAGTCTTGGAAGTGGCTAGCAACAAACAAGCTTTTCACTGCTTATTGCTTGGTTTGCAAGGGTTTGAAGCTCCTGGGAGCACTCACTGTAGCAGAAGTTAGGATAGCCAAACTGGCGGCCGCCACAGCGGTATTGGCAAGCCACATTTCAGATACTCCGCTAAGATAGAGAACAACGATATGTAGGAAAAACAGATGAGATCAAGGATAAGAGAGGATGCTGTGTCTGGATAAATACCTAGATCTGCTGAGCAGACACAGGTTTCGATACGCAGCTTCCTTGAATTCTCGACTGAAAGTCAAATGAGATTATCACGGCAAGAGCACGAAGGGCGTTACATCAGGTCTTGAATGTGAGGAGCTCCCACATTGTCAAAATGGCAGATCTGCCGGTAACAGAGTAAACGGATCAGCGACCATCTGCTTGAAGCTGTCAGGATTTTCAGAAACTTGACCTGATCGATGGATGATCTGCGTCAGCGAGCATCGATCTACCCTAGCTGGTGTTAGTACTCTCAGGCACATTCCACCACCCGAGATGAGCTAATTCCGTAGCCTATGGGACGATCTTCCTAGAATGGGCACCCTGCACCTTTACCCCGCAAACCACGGCATACCTTTCCCAAACAGTGTGGAATATGGTACCATAAAAGCATTGCGGACACCGAAGCATCTGCCTTCAGTAGATCACGAGGTCTTCGTGCACGGGTGGAAAGGCCGATGCTGGTACCTTTACATGTACAAAACCTGTTCATGCATGAACGGAACACAACGTGCATGGCTTGTGGTACCGCCCAGAAAAGTTTCCCCTCCCACAAGGTGTCCTCGCGTGGATAAATCGTGACACCGTGCTACAAACTACTTGTCAAAGAACAAATCCAGCTAGGATTTAGCATTTTCTGGGTCAAAAAGAGGCACGTTCCAGCGATAAAAGCTCTACATAGACCAGGAACAAGCCTGCTAATGTAAGTGAGCACGAAGAGCTGCTTGACTGCGTACCTCGATGAACAGGTACCTTGAGACGAGTAGCCATGCAGGTGCTTGTCACTGTGCGGCAGGAGGTGCCGTTGGTACATGTTGTCATGAGCTTCAACCTTGCCGTACGGACTCTACCGTGTCCCCAACTTCCGAACCTAGAATAAATGCTCTGTCAACACCATTTTCATGACGCTGCAGCTTTGGTGTTATTACGTGCGAACAAATGAAGACCACTCCAGCCCGCGGCATGCAGTGCTTTTTCATGCTTGTTTCTCCACTACTAGTAGAACAAGCCTTAAACGTGGAGTGGGGATACGCCGTGGTTCAGCCGGCCCAGAAATGCTCTGCATGAGCATCCCCGCCGTCACATCGTCCTGCAGGACGAGTCTTCCGTTAGCTGAGGACGTATTGTACGACAGTCAGAAGAAAGATCGGTGCAAGAACGGCAGTTACATGACTGGTACCACTGCCCAACTCTCTCCACAGCCTTCGAAGCATGGCTAAATAAAATAGCTACTGAAAATTTTCCGGAAGATTTTACGACAGTGTTTACATGCCCCGAAGTGGTAAGCCGAGGCTCACACCCCCATGGCAAACAGCCGTTCAACTTTGCCACCAGATCGACATTCGTGGGAGCAATACTGGATGATTCCCGGTATTCCGCTTGCTGCTACAAATACCGTTCTTGGCGGGGTAACAGTAAGTCCACAGACAGGCGTATGTACTAGGATGCTCTTCGTCGGCCTGCACGCCCGGCATCTCTGAGAAACTTCCTTGTTGTCATCGTGCCTCCAGGACTGGACGAGTCAAGTTCATACAGAGATATCCTGTCATTGTGGACAAGGATGATCGCAGTTGTCAACAGACAGTGTGGAATGGCTTACCAGCACATGCAGAGCTTCCTCGCAGCTGACGACGGTTGAAGCGACGGGTACGGACAAAGTGAACTTGAGGCCTGAGCAGCGTAGCTCTTAGTAGCTGACCGTGGGGCTCAAAGCTCTGTGCACAAATGATCGCTTACATCCTGTATTGACACAAAATCCCTCGCACGTTGGTCCTCTTATGGGAAGGCTGATCGTCCGCAGCTTGCAATACCCCTCTGTGCCACCTTTCGCCAAGCCAGACAGCTGTACGGTACGTGCAGCATCTAGGTAAAGTCTTGTGTGTTGGAAACTGGACAGCTGTAACCTTGACTGTGCTCAGCTTGGCAGATGATTCCGTGCTTTGCGAGGCGAGCACAGGAGCACGGACGATTCACTTCTTCAAGAGCCAGCATGATATGTAAACACAGGGAGTAAGAACTAATAAGTACATATTGAGTTCCTCTTTCATTGCTCGCAGCCGCGACTTGCAGAGGGTGTGATGACGAGTAAAGGAGGAAGGTGACTGTAAATGACTAAAGACCGCGATTGAAACACAAATGCTACCACGCTATCTAGAATATCCGGAAACTGACAAAACAGGGAATGAGAGTTCCTTCGACGTTCGAGCAGGCTCACTCACAAGTCCTCCTAAAGCAAAACATCATCAAATGCTTACGAGACGCAAGTCCCCTAACCCCGCGGCTGTTCCAACATGGAAACTATAAACTCTGTCAACGACGACACACGAGCCGAACTGCAATGTTGGCCATGCATGCAGAAAGAAGCAAGGATTTCGTCGCTCGTATATTGTTTAGAAGTGATTGGGCCCCTCCAATGAAGAAACTGCGTCAGAAAACCGAACGTTCGATTCGACTTCATATGCGGCAGGAGTCTGTCTCACGCCCTTCGACAACAGACGGCTACGACCTAGCGAAGGACTCTTGGCGGCGTTACGGCTTTCGAATGACGGATCAACTGATGTTGCAGAGCTGCTCGCAGAGCCCGGTCGGCTGGACGGGTTCGACAATGGCGATCTATCTCCAGGTGTCAGACCGGGTCCGAAGGAAGATCGTGGCGGAAGGTCTTGGCTAGACAATGCTGTTGGATCTGGTCCTACAGACGTGGATGGTCCGGAGACGAAGATGCTGGTTGAAGCGGCGAGCGAGGCGAATGGGGTGACCTTGTGCTCAGATGTGTCGCCCACGAGATTTGCTGTATAGGGGTTGGCATCTGGCGATGTCTCTGGCGATGTCTCTGGCCGCAGGGCCTTCGACCAGTCGATGTTTGATGAGCGGAGAGGACGCCAAGAGTGTGTTCTGACAAGCTGATGTCTACGACGGTATTCGTGGAGCATGTGGTCAAGCATCTGGCGCCGCGCAACAACATCATGCGACTCTCCTGCTAGGCGCTCGAGCTGGGTATCTGGTTGTTTTTGCATACTTCGAGGAGATATAGTTTGATTGAGGTCATCAAGCAAGCAGTGTTCGATGACCAGAAGTGCGATATTGTCAAGGAGAACGTTGAGCGTAGTGTCGTAGTAGGCCTGCATGCTCTGGATGATTCTCCAAGCGCTCTGTATCTCATTCTCAGTATGCTCCAGCCACGGCCTCAATTTAGAGATCTCATCAGCACATGAGCCAGGTTTCAAGTTCGATGCATAGTTCACGTTAAAGGTCATTGGTCTCTCATTTGTGTAGGGCTTCAGCACCTCCTCGATTTTTTGTCGCAGGGCCTTTTCGCGGGCTTCGAAATCAGGGTCCACGACATCCGAGATGAGGGCTGCTGACGATTTTCCACCCGCAGTGTGTGCTGGTAGATCTTCGACAAACTGCTTAGTAATATGAAATAGGTGGTCAACATGAGTCTGTGTTATTGTCTTCCACTTCTCCGACTGTTGTTTGAACAGTTTTCCCACCGACCGCGGCTGGGTAAGACCAGGGAGCTCCAGCTCTCGATGGCTTTGTTACATCGCGATAATCTGTTTGACAAGCCTTTCGTGTTTCTTGGAGCTCCAAATGCAAAGTGTTGTGGGGCGATATTCATAAGTTGTTGAGGCCGCTGGCCATGTTCATCTATCCTCTTTAGCTCCCACCGGTGACCAAATTCCATCATCGTATTTGCATGGGTCTGGTTAGCGTTCATGATGAGTGCCCGAAGACGATGTGTTTCTGCGTCGAAATAGCTGTCGCTGTACTCACCATCTAGGGCACAGGTTATGAGGTGCTTGACGTACATATAGCTTCTCATCTTCGCAATCGCTCGTTTCTTGTTACATTTGTGGAAACACAATGCTTGAAATGAGACACGCAGGACGCTAGCGTCTCACAATCGCCGTGGGTAGTTAGAGCAGCACAAAGTACAGTGGCCGCTGTGATATGAAGCTCTTGGAACCAGTGGGCCACGAAACCATCTGTGTGCCATTCAGGCATGGAGAGCTAGGCGCCTTCGAGCTCATGTCTCAAACCACAAGCCATAGCTGCCCTGGGGCTGAACTTGATGACCAGATCTCGGCCCAGAAAACATGAGCGCCGGGCCGTTCAGTACTGAGCGTCCCTCGTGTGTCATGGCGAGGCTTGAGAGCATAACGCTGTCATGGCAAGTACAGGGAGGTCGATACACACCTGGCCCATACGCGCCGCAAGCGCCGACCCTATACCGGACGAGCCTCTCAAACGCCGATCCAGTCCCGTTACATGGCTGGCAGGTTTCTTCTCTGCATATGGCGCAGTGTACATGGGACTAGAAAGTTAGAGCAATCGAAGCAGCGTCAATCCCCATTTGGAAGCGACCCATATCGAGCAACTGTGAGTTCCACCCCCTCAAGTCACTACTGGACGAGTCAGTATTTTGGCCGCATAAGTCAGCGCAAGCAATGTGGCGGAGAATTTGTATCTATTGTCAAACCATGCTCTAACTTAGCCATCTTAGAACCTTTCCTGAAGTGTCTAATCGGGTCGTGTTGACTAGGCGCAGGTCTTTGTGAAGATCCGGAGCGTGCGGCAACTCTGTCCCAGAGGCACTTGAATCGACATTCTATCGTGAAAGTTGATACGGCACGCAACGGCCCATGGTATCCAGAACGTAACTGAAACGTCTGTTGGTTGGCGCCAAGCTGAGCTGGCATTGATACGCAAATACTATCAAATGGCCACCATGGCCAATGTGAGGCTACGCAAAGCAAGGTAGCTTTCATCAGCATATGCAGCGGCAAGCTACTGACTCATGACGGCCAGCAACCAACAAAGCGCCGCACACCAGCAGGAGCTAACGCCACGACGCATTCTTAGCGCGTTCGGTGGAACGTTGAGCGCGTGGGGAGATCGTTTCTTGTGCCGATAAACCTAAGTTCTGTCAATCCGCTATGGAATCTGACACCGCAGGGATGCAAAGCACGTTCGGTCTGCCTTTACGGTGGTCGCAACACAACGCACTTAATTGAGGTTAGTGCTTCAAGGCTTGCGGGGTCTGGCTAGCCTCGAGGAAGGCACGCCACGCGGTATCGTCGGACCTGGTAGTGGTAACAGTAGCTGCGTAAGCCAGTGTGGTTGTGAATTATACTGAATGGTGAGTGGGTCGTGTTGTCGATCTATATATGTGTTAGGCGTCACGCAGAGATTAGAGCCGGCACAATGGTGAGTAGACGGCGAAGAAAGTGGCGAAAAAACGAGGGGGACGAGCACTAGAGTCGAGCAGGTACATATCCCTCTGTTGCTAGGCACAATCGTATGTGACTAACAACTGTCGTCCATCTTCATCATTCTCCAGGCCAACGCTGTTTGCAAGCTGTAGCCGTCTCCGGGTCTTGCCTCGGGATGCATTTAGCTCGACCTGCTCACAGTCCCTCAAGGCCTCGCCTTCACCTTTAACAGAAGTTTTCCGAGGCTCGCAGCCTGCTTCGGGTCCCGCCTTTGCGATCCTTGATACGAGAGATCAATACTGGCCGGTCTCGAGTGTGTTTAACTTGAAGAGCTACCGGTGTCGGTACTGCTCTGGACGACCCTCGTACGTGGATTTGTAAGCGGTGTCCGTGGAAAGTTCTTAGAAAATTGAGTGCCTACGGTAGTGGAAAGTATGCCGGAAGCACATACCCGTCGCCACAACTTTGACTTAGGGGCTGTCGACTTTTACCGTAATTCATTCTGCAGGGGCGTTCGTCCTGAGTTCCTGACGCGTGTGTGGATAAGTAGATAGCACAAACGACTTCAGCAGTTCAGTAGCGTCTCCAAAAGCTTCCGCAGGGTTTGTCGACTATCCCGACAGTGTTTATTGTATGCTGACAATTGCGTCTCATATTATTGGCTGCTCGTTTCACCTGCTTCGAGACGGCGCAATGCGTAAGACTCCAGGTGTTTTTGGCCCGTTCCAGGTTATCGAGTGGATATTGTGGTCGCCGCCGTAAGGCTAGGCACAGCATGCCGGTTATGGTCAGCATAAGAAGCGGCAAGGTATTCGCTTGATAGGCCAGAGCTATCAGGGAAATGCACATTAACATAAGTCACAGCATTCGAACGCGCTGCCAGTCAGCGCATATCAATGAAAGACGGAGTGCACAAGGAAGATCGTCCGCTAAGGGTATGAGCTTTCCCATCACAAGGCCGAGCATTTGTGGTGTGGAATCGCAAATGTGCATGTGGCGTCCCGAATGGGTAGTTACAGAAAAGGCGCCGCAGAATAATGATCTGTTTATGCCTCATGGAAGCACGTCATGCTTACTGATTAGGAAGGCGATCTCATTGGCGTCTACCAACTACTTGGTACTCGGCACGGGTCCCCTGATTCGACGATTGATTGGACCGACGTCACGACGGTTTTTTGGCAGCTGCCTATATGACTCGCTCTACTCACTTTGTGGGCAAGCTCTAGAACATCAAACAAGAATGCCAAGTTTCGTCGATCTTCCTAGTTTTTGACGTGATCGTCTACCCACGATACCTAGGTACCGTTCTGCGCCAAAGAGTGCAAGTGTGTTAATGCGCAGTCACATGTGTTGGAAGCAGGGACCACAAAGCAAGCCTGCCATCAATATTGAGTGATACTTCTAAAGATCTCTCATGGCCGGTTCTGCGGAAGTCACATCTCTGTGCTTGCGTAACTCGCTACCCAATATACTCGTACACTAAGGAGAGTTAGGTTCGCACGAACCATATTCGAGCCGACACATCCCCTTGACGGCATTTGCCGTCTCCAGTCCTCCGCGGCATAAGCTGTAGCTTGCTTGCCTCAGGAGAACGAACATTCTTGCCAAGTCCATATCAAACGTGCTAAGTATAAGCATCGAAGGTTCCTACGAGCTGCCAAGTCACTCACAGCCAATATTCGTTGATGTTTTCCTGAGCAACAAGTCAACATGCCACTAGGAGCGGAGGGTGGTTCGACATCGTCGCCATCCACCCAACCAAAATCGAAGCAGGACCGGATTAGGGACAACCAACGTCGAAGTCGTGCTCGAAGGCAGGAATATCTGGCAGACCTCGAGCGTCGCCTTTCTGAGTGTCAGCTCACATGTCGTAAGTATTCTCCAGGCGTACTACCCAGCATCGTTGAGCGCTAATATGATCTCTATCTTCAGGAGATGCTGACATCGAGCGAGCCTCGCTTCTCGAGTTACAGATCGAAAATGGTCGGCTTCGAGAGCTGCTTGCCCTAGCTGGTGTCAACGATCAATTCGTCGAACACTATGTCTCCCAGGCAGTCGCTCAGTCAGGGCAGTTTCCTCAGGCAATGAATCCCTCGCTGCGACAACTGAAGCCAAGGGTGACAGGGATGGAGCCAACACGGTCGTTGCACAGTGTTGTACAGCCCAACCCCCTGCCAAAGCTCAACGGTAATGCTCCAACTCAGACCAGCCAGACTGGCGCCTCTACCACCAGCATGGCGCTGCCCTCCATGACAGTACCGGCAACACCAACCTCGAATTACGCTGCATCTTTCACTGTTCCATCTATGCCAGATCTAGGCAGTTCAAGCGACTTCAGCTGGCTGTATCAGGCTGCACCGTCGCCCCAGCCACGGGAGTCGAGTGATGATTTCTGCTGTGGCAGCTTCCACGTTTCTTCGTCTGGTCCTGTTCATGTCGCTGACGACAGTGCCATACTGTGTTCAGTGGCCAAGCAGATGGTTGAGCAGTATCACCTTTCACCTGCGGAGATGGAAGACGTCAAAACCAAGCTGGCGCCAGGTTTCTGTCGACCAGCCTATCCTGGTGCTGGATGCGCTGTGAACAACCAAACATTGTTTCGCGTGCTTAACGATCTTAGTACACGATACGCGTAACGGATAGTACTAAGGAAAAGGCTCTTCTCCCTTCTCTACGTGCAACATGGTAAACAAGACGGTGCGCGACTGGTCATGACTCTTGGTGGTTGGCTGGATCTTATCACTCGCGACTATGAGCAGTACCCCAATCCCGGCAGTTAAGCCCTCGGGTACTTGTCCTACTTCACGAAAGTGCTTCGCGCCACTGCATCGCAGTAAATCGAAGGAAGGCGCACGAGGCACATCGGAGACTTTTCCCCAACACCTTTTGCAGACCGCTCCAGAGCGGACCTTGAGACGTCTCTGCCAGCAAACCGAGCCTTGTGCACCATCTCAAGCTACAGGATTTCGGGGGACTAAAATCGCCGATGCTAATCCCTTAATGCGCCATTCCTGCAGCTTGACGCAAGCTGCATATGCTAAAGCAAGCCCTATACTAAAGTACGCACGACTAGCTTCCACCCCTCGTGTCGGCAAAGCAACTACGGCCATCAAGTGAGAGGGACCTTGCTCGACACATGACGACCCAATTTGGCTGTCCGCCTCTGCTCTCTACAAGTGGAACGAATCACCGCGCAGTGCTCTCATAGCTACTTTTACAACAACAACTGTAGCCGCACACTCCTCCCACACCTCACACACACCATTCAGCAGAGGCTCAAGCAAGGGCAACAGAATCGTCAGCAGAGCCCAGAGCTCAGAACTCAGAGCTCATTGCCACCACAATGCGCATCACCCATATCCTACCAGCCTTCGCTCTCCTCACCCTCTCACTCGCCGCAATCTCCTCCTCACAGCTTGAGAACAGATCCACCAAACCCTCAGCACCTACCCACTAGCAATCGACTCGAAGATCAGCCCCCTCTTCGCCTCCGTCTTCTCCCAAGACGCCCTTCGCAAACTACACCGGCCCCCTCGCCAACCTCCAAGGTCTCGCCGCCATCCGCGAAAGTCTGCTCGCGCCCGTCGCGGGCCTGGCGACTCAACACCAGCTCGGCACCTGCGTCATCGACACCGCCCCTAGCGGGAAGACCGCCAACAGCACGATTTACTTCACGGCGAACTTGGTCTCTGTTGTGGGGAGCACGGCGGGGGACTTCACCGTGTTGTTCGGGCTGTACAGGGACGACCTGGTCGAGACGGGTGATGGGTAGAGGATTAGCAAGCGCTATCTCGAGTTCATGACGCCGAATCTGGGGAGTTTGACGTTGGGTTGAGCCAGCACCGTGAGGATCGCGATCACTAATTGAGCAGCGAGCGTATTTGGAAGAGGTTAATGCCTCTGGCACTTTGTTCACTCGCGGCCGGGCGAGCATAGAGGTCAATTCGGACAAGTAGACCCACGCCATCTGAATTTTACCCTATGGTACGAGATGTACATATTTGCTCCATCTAGCCAAACAGCCAGTGCCGGCAAGAAGGAAGCATAATCGCATGCGTGCTCAACGTTCACCGACGCACAACAACATGCTCAGTCTTCGCGACGCGTACAACCAGATCTAGATACGGTGCCCAGCACTCTTCATCCTGCTCTTGCTTTGAGTCCCATCGTAGAACCTCAGTCTAGCCAACAAGCTCTGTACATCTCGAACCACCACACCGTCTCTACAGTAACGCAACAGCACCCACAAACGCGAGACCAGCTGCTCCAAGATTGGCGCTATACACACCGGCACCGCTAGACCCAGTCGCGGCCGCACTCAGCCTGCTCGCGGCCTCGCTCACAGCAGCGGTGTTGGAGCTCACGAGACTGCGGACGCTGGTCGGCAGCACGCTTATTCCACCTCCTGTTCCGGTCGCGGCCTCGTCCACACTGCTGGCGCTGCTCTCGAAAGCGGTCATGGTGCCCGTCGCATCGGCCGTGTCAAAGGTAATGCTCGCGGTGTCGGACTGCGTTGCGGTCATCGCAGTGACAGAGTCTGCGATCGCCGCGGTGCCGGCCGTTGTGTCCTGCGCCAGGGCCGTAGCCGCGAGCGCACAGGCACACAGTGTGGACGCGCGCATGGTCGCCGCTGTGCTCTTGTGGATCTCGTCGTTCCACGGGATAGTAGCTGGCGCGCGGAAGCTCGTCGTCTGTCTCGTGCGAGTAGCGCTTGCAGATTGTAGCTGCGCAAAGTGGAGTGGTACTCTTGTTGTCTAACTTCCACGTAATCGATGGAAGTGCTCCTAGAATGCTGTGGCAAGGGTAAGCTGTACGATATGCGATGGGACTTTAATCAAGCAAGTCACGTCGTCAAGAGCAAGGTCGCAATGCGACAGTATCAACAGTTATCAACTTCAATCACAGCGAAGCAATCGAGGGCAACCTGTCGATCGCAATTTCCCTGAAACGTCGCCCGAGCCAAGCTCATGCTACAAGGACACCGCTGCAGGCTTGGCATTAGCAAGAGAAGCAGTTAGCCATGATTCATTGGAACGTCCAAGAGTCGTCGAAGAAGTTTTGTGGTTGATCGCATTTCGCGCGGCGAGAACTACAGTGCGCAGACTGGTAGAGAATAGGGAGGAGTCGTGTTGTCTGTGGAGAGCTCAAACCAATACCAACAAGTTGAAAAGGACGATTTCCAACGGGTGGACGTGGACTAGGTGTGCTTAGCCTCTAGACTGCTTTGGTGAAGGCGCTGTCGATGATCCGTCAGGCCGCGCTTGCCGAAGCGTGCTTGGCAGGCATGACGGAGCAGAGCCGGCGTGGGGTGAGAGCGACAGGATGCGATGCGATTGATATGGTTTTGTACATCTCATCTCTGCATGCAAGAAAGAGAACAGAAGTGGTACGCAGATCCGAGAGCTATGTTGAAGAAGCACGCCCAAGCTGGCTAGCACAATTCTGAGTGTTATTGTTCTGTTATTGTGGGCAATGGCTGCAGACGTGAATTACCAGCACGGTGCACACGCCTTGTCGTACCATAGCTATCAAATAGATTCCAAAAATTAGAGAGCACACACCATTCTCGCGGGCAACTTGTTGACACCATCAACTCCCAGACAGTTCCTGTTGCCCTCGATAGATGCTTCGTCAACCAAGCTAGCTGTCATATTTGCCCTCGCGCCATCGCGCTTGACCGCACGCACGGCAGCAGATGTCTGCTGCTAGATTCACTTACTTCTTCTCCATTTTGGACAGACTGGTGCCTCGGCTCCTCGACACCACAGGCTCAGGACCCGCGGCGGGGCTACCGAGCTTCGCGACCATGGCCGCATTCTCTTTCTGTAGATTCTCCACAACCTTCCTTAACTTGTCGACTTCCAGTCTCGCCTCGTCCCTCTCCTGGACCAATTGTGCCTTATCGGCCTTCTCGGCCTTCTTCTTCGCTTTCTCCGCAGCCTTCCTCCGTTCCTTCTCTTGCTTGTGCTCTACCTTGGCAAGATCTTTTTGGAACTTCTCTTCGTTCTTCTTCAAGTCTTTCTCATGTTTGTCAATGACTTTCTGGGCTTTTGCCTCGTCTGTGTCTGGCTGTGCCGAGCGCGACTGTTCGAACTTAGCTTGTGTCTCCGCGAACTTGTTGTAAAGGGCCTGTTTCTTTTCGTCTAGTTTGCGAACTTTGTCGTCATGGTGACCCTGTTGTCTGCTGCCGGCAGTGCTGACGGGTGACGGGGCCGAGGACATGGAGACTTTCTCGGCATCTTCGCTCTCGGACGATGATAGACCTTCTGATGCTGTGTCGAACGAGTCGTGTGTCTCTGCACGTGAGAGGCCGTTGGGCGGTGGTGCAAGCGTGCGGGGTGAACCGTTGTGCTGGGTTTGGGCCGTCGCAGGTTGTTGCTGGACTGCCGGCCGCGGAGACTGCTGTGAGTCTGAGGGATCTTCATTCTGGTTCTCAACAACACCCACAACAGATCTCCCCCTCCAGCTCTGATAGCTTTCTTTTCTCTGTGCAGGCGGATGTGATGAGGCTGCCTTACTATCGTCTGCCTGGCCTCCGTCTGTCTGGCCTCCACCTACCTTGCTTTCCAGCGCGGCCAGATCGTCTTCATTCTGAGTTGCCCAATCGACGAATTTGACCGCATCACCCGTTATGCTTCCCGGTGTCCCTCTTTCGACGAGAAAGCGGGGTATGCCACCACCTGGATCGCTGCGTGTTATCATCACCCATTCCACTGGGTTGTCCTCTGGGTCCTTAGAGTCCAGCTTGCTGACTTTCCTAGGCACTTCTCTTATGAATTCTATTGACTCGTAGAATCCTCGCACGAAATCCGATGTTGGCTGCGTCTTCGGGTGGTCGCAAGGTCTCGATACGACGAGGTAATGCCTCGGTGCATTGTTGGACTCATTCTCGTCATGGATGGCCTTGTCGGACGTTATGAGCAACGTCACAAAATCCCTGGGAGCTGTGGGCCCCGGGAATTGTGCTGTCAGCCTGTACACCTCGACTGCGCCTTTATCGGTCTTGATCTGCTCAAGCCGCTCTTCACCTCCAATGCCCCTCACGCTACCAGTGCCTGGTGGACCGGGTTCAGACAAGGACTTCTCGAATTCCATTTGCATGCTCTTCTTGAACTTGGAGAAGCCTATGCCCTCGTGCACACTGTGTCTGGAAAACCAGGCCCCTCGACTGTCTTTGCCGGACATCTTGTACACCGAGATTCCCAGAGGGTTCTCCTGCGGCTTTATCTTGATAGGCTTGCCCCATTCTTTCTGGACCTTTTCGTGGCCGGACGTGCCTGCCGCACTGCGTTCAGCTGAGAGAGTGACATCTGATGCGTTAGCTGCTTGACCACTAGCTTGTGCTTGCGGTTTCTGTGGGGCATCGTCGGGAGCGGGTAGAGGTACTGAGTCGGTGATGAGTTGGCAGTTGGAGAAGAGGTCGTCTAGGTATGATTCGAGGTCTTGTTTTCCCTGGGGGATCGCGCCCCAGTCGGTCGGGGCTATAGCCTTGAGGGCTTCGTGCAATTCAGACATTGCGTTCGTTTCGCTGCGTAGTAGAGTTCAGCCGTGATGGGAGCGTTTGCTATGACGTGGTTAACAGTACATAGTATTGCGGGCTGCGACAGATTGGCATTCGTGCTCCGAGGTCAACGGGCTCGTGCGAATATGATGCTAGTAATCCGGCAGACTGAGTCGGTTGCACGAGAAAGATGGATAAGTATAGTTCAACTCTGATTGTTAGTGACGATACGTTGTCAACAGGCGTCGGGAATGGGGAATTCCAATATCTGATGCCACTCATGCCGGGACAGCCGCAAATACTCAATAATACTTGATCCGTCAAAGCACTCGGTTGATCTCCATGATGCGGATGGCGTATTCTTGCTTTTCCGATGGCAGATCTGGGTTTCTTGAGGCCGAGCGAAGCGATAGCGCTGTGGACCGCAAGAGGTACGAGACCTGGGCCGTCTATGGGGAAGCTCACGTCATCGTCATTGAGGGGAGGGGTCATCAGAGGGTTCATTACCCGTGTTTTGCTCTCCAGGTGCTAGTCACGTGGACTAGCGTGAACAACGGGTACCACTTTGCATTGTGGTAAGTGATCTCGCTACCTTCTGTATAGAGAGATGAGCGTGCTATGAGTGACTATGACTAGATAATAATCAGGGAAGGGACAATCCATACCAGGATGCGCCTGTCGGTTCTCGCTTGAAAAGTGGCCGAATTTAAGCTCAAAGCTTCCGAGCCGGGAACCAGTAATCTCCGCCCATAGCAGGCTCGAAGCACGGATCAGCAATCCGGCTCAGACCAAGGCAGTGACTAATCTCGGGGCGCAGAACGTAGATGTAGACAAAGTGAAGACGTTAGGCATCGCGAATCGAGGATCTCAAAAATGTCCCGATTTTTATTATGTACTTGGTGTGTCTGTGAATCCAGCATCTGATCCCCCTACCCACGCAGTGGGCATCGAGGCTTCCTGAACCCAGTTCAGGAAAATAGGTGATGAACCTATAACTATGACTTTCTTTCGGGCTCTGATCGACTGCTCATGTCCAGCACCGGCGAACCCAAGACCACGGATCTTAGGTTCGTTCTCTTCAAGGTCGACTGGCGAGCCTCTCAAGTCGGTACTGAACCTCTGCAGTCGAACTTCGCCTGAATTTCCGCCACAGCAAGGCGGTTCCAACACATATACCTGATATGTCCTTCACCACCCTTGCCGATATCCCGTCTTTAACAGGCATAGCACAGCAATGACTTGTCATAGAGGGATGCAGTACTCAACAACTGTTCCACCCGAGCTAGCCGTGGTGATAGAGCTGTTGCAGAACCTTCGGCGTATGCTTGCAATTCTCCCTAATGAATTCCAACTGTTTCGCCTTGCGGCAGTCGATCTTCTGAAAATGCAGGGGACTATACCCACCCTGTGGTATGTTCCACACAACAATAAGCCGATCCAGTCGACGTGGTAGTGAGAGGCGAAAACAAACGAAATCCGTGTCCATAATCAAAAATCGACTCGCTTGCTGAAATGACAACGCTGTTATCCAGATCCGTGTGATGTCTGGCCCCATGATGCAAAATGGTATCCTCGCTAAGTCCAGTCAAAGAATGAAACGCCTTGTGTAATGATGCGGTAGAGTGTTGCTTGCTGCTGCGCCGAACAGAGTGACTTCGATGTCTCGTGTCTCGTCAAAACATAGAAGTAATCCTCCATTGGTGAAAAGGTGATAGCTCATAAGCCTAGTCTCACATGGCCATCGCATACGGCATCGAATACTCATTGTACCGGTCCCAGCCGAAGCTGTTCGTACCCACAGATGAGCCGCAAGGTTGCGACGCCAGCATGCTAGGGAGTGGTAATGAGGACGTGTATGTCGAGACCGGTGTAGGCGCTGACCATACTGGCGACGACGTGTAGTATGTTGACGTAGTGTATGGCGCTGACGTATAGGCGATGTTCTCGTATGATGGTGTCGGCGAAGGCATGTTGTTCATGTCTGGCATACCGACTCCAGTGTAGTATCCTTGATGTGAGTCACAGGATGACACCGGACTCGGACTTGAGGGCACTATCCTCCATGAGTCAACATGCGCGGGCTGTACAGCTGAGATGTGTTGCGACGGCCACCATGTCTCAGAGATGGTCGAGCTAGGTAGAATGGGTGCTGGTCGGATGATCTCGATTACAGGCTTTGGTGGTGGCGGCAATAATGGCACGAAGAGTCCTGTGATCTGGTTTCTCACATCGTCACTTCTCCCGCAAAGAAGCTCGCCTGCGCCGTCCTCCTCCAGACCTTCGAGACAAAGTGCACTTGCTCGATACACAAATTTGTTCGCAGCCTGTACGAACTCTTCCTGTAACTTCTTGAGTTGAGCATCCTTGTCTGGCCAGCTCCATGTGTTGGCAGCGGTGTCGATGGAAAAGATCTCTTTGTGGTATTCGACCAAGGAGTCTATCGTGTCCTGGGTCAACTTGAACGCGACTTCATTCTGCGACACCATGTCGACATGCACCACGTACGCCTCTACCTGTAGTAATTGGTAGTTGAACAGAGCTTCAACGAGAGGATTTGAGTCCCTCTTCAACTCCGTTTCTGGAGCCTTTGACACCATGATTGAGCACAAAGACCAGATGGCGTTCGGTGATGACAGGGTTTCGGTGAGACATCTTGTATGTTGAGGGACGCTGTTCAATGGTCGCTTGATCTTGTTGATTCTCTTCAAGGTAGCAGTCAACCAGGGCTCTACCTTGTTCGAAAGGACAACATTGACAATTCCTCGCGCAGCAAAGGCCTGCGCAGATGCAGGTAATAACACCGCAGGCATGGTAGATGTGTGTTGTAAGGCGATTTGACTGAAAGAAAGACTGAAAAGGAAAACCAGTGCAGCGGGGATGTTCCTGGGCTGTTAGTGAGTGTGTGCGTCGTGATAGTGTCGACGTCGAGTGGTGAGATGCTCCCGAGGCGGTCCCAGCAAGGGAAATAGTGCACGCGCCTGTTGTTAAAGGTGAAGAGAGTATGAGAGTTGAGGGAGGTGTTGAGATGTAGAGCGGGGATGACGAAAAAGGCAAGATGGGAAGGAGGGAACCACGGGTACCTTATATCAGGACTTCATGAAAGGCGGCATATGACCATTGATAGGTTGGAAGCCGCCGTGCGCTAGTACGAGTAAGACAAAAGACTAAGAACTCTGGGTCCCATCGTCAGGGCTCGCGGGGCGGGACTTCCGAGTGCGATGAGCATGAGAATGACGAGTCTCGTGCCTGGTGCAATCAGTCATCAGCTCAGACTGTCCTGACCTACTGCAACATGTACGCAATGCAATTTCAAGGCAGATGCAAATCGTGACCAGAAGCAGGACGGGGAGAGAGACTGAGCGAGTGAGGCCAGTGTGGCTGGCGAACGGACACGGCGAAAAGTTGTGTGGTGGAGTGAAGAGATGGACTTGGACGGCATACAAGTATGTGAGTGATCGAAGTGGTCATGCACATGCACGAAAGTGGAAGCATGAAGGTGCGCGAGGATGCGTGAGAACAAAACTGGAAAACTAGAAAATGTGAATTGCCTACGCTGGGCGCCGGCGTGTTCCAGGTCTTTGCCCGGCCCAGCGTTGCGATCCTTGCTCCACTCGACTGATCCCGGGGGCACTGCACCGCCTGCGTCTCTTGCTTAGCTGCAGATGCGAACTGCACTCAGGCTCTTTGCTCACTGGGTCACCCCAAGATTCAGACTTTGCGAACATCTCCTCAGCACGCTTTGGGCAATTCTGAAATTCCGAGGCCATGTGTCGCTGATCTGCTTCCAGATGGTGAACAGATCGTTTTAGGCGGCTGAAGAAGACTCGAAAGTGTTTCGCGGTATCATTCCAGAAATTGCCTCTCCTAGCTACGAAGGACGATGCTTTCTGAAGCTTTGGGGCAGTGGATTGGAATTGGTGGCATCGTGTGAAGCTTTTACGAGGCAGGTTATCGCAGTGGCTTGCAGTAACACGAATTCATGCTGCCTTCAAGGTTCTCACGGCGACATGCAGTCTGTAGCTATGTCGAACAGATCGGTGCAGGAGCCTGCATGGGCTAGAGACAGCGGTTCTGGCTCGAGTCCTGCTCGCCATCGTGCATGCAATCCATGCGCCCTACACCAGAGACGATCTAACTGCAGTCGTTGAAACATTAGCCCGAAGCCTATATCAATGTCCTGGGCGCGAATTGAGAACCGCCAGCTACATATGCCTGACGCACGCCTCCTACACTCGTTTCAAGCCGTCAGTCTCATCTATATCGACCACAGAACCTATCGAAGATTGACTTCGATCACCACACGATTGGTACCTTGAGTGGGCTGTCAGCCATGCGGAAGATATCCGACACGAGCGAGACGAGAAGTCTGCAAGTGCTTCGCCAATCCAGATGTCAGGCGGGCAGGTTCTGGAGCTCCGCGTACAACCTTGGACACCATCGTTAACGAAGCAGAACCAGTCGTCCTTGTGACTTTTGAAGTGGACTGACCTAGCTGACTGGAGGCCGTTGGCATGAACCTCGTCTTATGCTACCTGAGTATCGGATTGGTGCAACCTAATATCTTAGCTCGACGAGTCTGAGCTGACAACCCTGCTACGCTAGCTGATTGGCAGCACGAGACTGCATCTTAGCGAATGACATCGTCATGTGACCACACTTTACGATGACCGCGAAGATAGCGGGAAACCCTTGACCGTGGAGGCAGTGACACTGTGCACTCACTCTGTACATCCATCCAAGGCACATAATAATCGACGGCTACTAAGACGCAACGTAGACATGCAGATCTTGCATTGGCAAACGTGCGCTCTCAGGAGGCGACAGCATGTCTCTCGGAAAGCGCGAGTTGTTTTAGACACGTGTGGCTGAGCAGATGCTTTATACAGTGGGGACAAGATGATCTTCAAGCTAAGCTCGAAACAGAAATCGAGAATCACCTAACTGAAACCCGGACCCCGACCGTGCTGTTGACAACGTCTCTTCAGACCGTCATAGCCGACAAACGGCTATCAATGTGTGTTCCTGACTGTGGTAATGTCCATCGTACCGGCAGCTCGTGGTTGATGTCATATGAGAAGGTCGACATCTGGCGAGAATGAGATCAGAGATCAGCTGCTACTATCTGGGACCGACAAGGTCAAGTTTACCAGCAAAGAACCTCCCCTTACCCTATGTCATTTGCTTCAAGGATTGCGCAAGGGTAAACAATACACCAAGATCAAGCGCACTGTACAGAAATGCTTCAATACGTCGTTCCTTCCTCAATCCTTGGTAAGTACAGAATGCTGCAGGAACTCGCTCAGGGCCAAATTCCTTGCACTCCGTATGTTAACCTGCTGTGAGACATGAACTGTGAGAAGTCACTACTCAGTAGTACGGGCGCGTCTTTGACCTTGTGGGAGCGAGCATGGACACAAGCTTGCAAGCACTCAACTCTCGGAATCGTCTTTACTCTGAAACACCAGTTTCGAGTATCGACTGGGGACAGCGTCTAGATAAGCGCCTTCTGGCCCTACAACCAGCATGTTCCTCATAGAAGCCGCTCATTCCAAAGTTCTAGACTTCTAGCTGGGATTTGCCAACTCAAAGGAGTCTCGGCGCCGTCTAGTCGCATGGATGCATGCATCTCCCAGGACTCCGGTACACCACAGACTCTCCACGTCACTCAAGAGCACCAAGTCATGTTGCAATACCCGAAGAGGGTCAGCCCCTCATCCACACACGGCATACAGGCACCTCTACCGTAGTGCTTCTCGAAGCGCTCGCTATCCGCCAAAAACTCGGCACGTACTGCATCCGCCGCCGTGTGTGACCAGCAAAATTCAACGTCCTGCTTTTTCCAACCTCCACAGCTCGGAGTTCCTCGGGCCCGCTCATTGGCACTCCAGACGCAAAGAAGAAGGCACGGCAAGCAGCAGTCTTTGACACAAGATATCACCACTTCGCATCTCACCATAACCTTGGCATGAGTCCAGCTGATCCCCTTGCTTCTACCATAACACCGTGCTCTACTTCTGCTTCTGCCACAGACATGCCTTACCGTCTGTGGTACTCAGCCAGGCGCAAGCACAAGCTCAACGTCGAGGTACGACGCTGTAGGAGTGCAAGCAATGTCCTCTAAGTGATGTACTCCGAACACCCGTACGAGCACATACATGCCAAATGCGTTCGCCAGAATCCAAGCTTGACCTGTAGACGTTGCCACAGATTACGTAGTCGTTGCTCGCCCTTCTAATATCATTATCATCATCATCATGTCCATGCCCTGGCCCAAGTCTGTCAGCTGCCCAGCCGAAGTTCCACCCGTCGTCCGTGTCCACATCCACGTCCACGTCGACCATGCAACCAAGCCTGACTCCTCCCCTTATATCAAGGCTGCACATTCCTCTCTCCTCGCATTACCGAAGCAGAGTGACGCCCGCCCCCCTGCACTCCACGTCTCTCATGTCCAGCTGTAGTATCTCCACATGAAGTCGGAGCCATCACACCTGTCCAGATCCTACCCCAACCACATCCCGACAAGAACCTCTCCCTCACGACTTTCGCAGCAATTGCTTTCCAAGTCAAGTCAAGTCAAGTCCAATGAGCGGTGGACCCAAGACCCGCACTCCCACCTTCCGATGAACGCGAAAGGCGCACTCTGATATTCGTCACCGTAATTCCCATGACAGACCGGACGCGTTCGCGGGCAACAGGTGTCGGTGTCGTCGGATACCCTGGCCCGCGCTCCAATGCGCGGACTCCTGCCTAAGCAGGCTCTTGTTTGAGGAACAGCAGTCATCGACCGACCGACGTCTATCTGCTGTTGAGTCTAGGGCTCGACTTCCGGGGATTAGCAGGACGAGCAGTTGAAGACCGAACTCGCGTACGGGTAGAAAGTATGAGTAGAACGAACAGACGGTCAGATAGACCATGCATAGCATTGCACATCCTAGCAGCGCAGAACAGAAGCTTAGCGATCTCTACACTGCCCACCAAACGATATCCGTGAAGCGTGTAGCCTTAACCCCAACAATGCATGCATACGCGTACGCGCTCCTTTGGAAATCACTATGAACCGCCCGAATACCATGACAGTAACGCCAGATACGCAGAACCGCCTCCCCATGCTGAAAAAGTGAACCTCACGAACGACCTTAGGCAGCAGCGCCAACAGCCAAGCCCTGTCTGGCACCCTCTCCGGCCGCCTGGCTCCCCTCCTCAGGCAACAACTCAATCTGCCTGACCAAGAAACTCTTCTCGTCCAAAAACTGATCGTCGTCTGTCCTGCCCTCCAAAAAGCCGGGCAAAAAGCGCAACAGCCGGCCGCGGTTCTTAATAAGCAGCCTCCTGACCTCATCGCTCTTGTTCGGGTTGGCGACAAAGACCTTGAACACGTGGAAGGCCTC
Organism: Knufia petricola; assembly: GCA_002319055.1. Lineage (NCBI taxonomy): Eukaryota > Fungi > Ascomycota > Eurotiomycetes > Chaetothyriales > Trichomeriaceae > Knufia > Knufia petricola. Next base: position 58,261 of record NMUC01000058.1, on the reverse strand, counting down.
GTACTGGACCATCTTGCGGTCGTCCTTGAGCAGGTTCATGGTGAGCTTCAGGTTCTCGCCGCTGGCGACGTACTGGGTCATGACGGCGTAGTTGGAGCGGTCGAGCAGGAGTTCACCGAGCAGCTTGATGCTCTGGCGCTTGGTGACGTAGGACTGCGACATGAGCAGGATGGGGTTGTAGTAGTTGCCGAAGAACATGTCGTAGTTGGTGGCGAGGTACTGGCTGACCAGCTGCTTGTGTTTGGTGAGGATGTCGCGGAAGGTGGTGAATGCGTCGGCGGACACCTCGAAGCTGCCCTTGTTGATCCAGTCGAAGAAGTTCCAGAACGTGCCGGTGCCGGACTGCAGGCGTCCGACATCTACCTCTTTCAGTTGCACTGCGCGTTCGTTGGTGTTGGGCTGGGACTCGTCGTAGAGAATGACGGCGGCGATGGTGTCGTAGGCGAGAGCCTGACGGAGGATCTGGCCACAGGGCATGGCCGACTGGGCGTGGTTGTAGCCCCTGCACAGCTCTATGATGATCTCTGGTCTCTGCAGCACGAGGTAACTGATGGCCGAGGGGTCGCCGGGCGCTGCGTTTTGAGGTTTGAAGCGCAGGATGTGGCTGAAGAGGATCTGGGCGTCTTTGCGTGCTTCGAAGGGCAGCAACCGGATGGACTTGGAGATGTCGTAGAGGAGGTCTTCCTGGATGATGGCGTGGATCAGCTGGTGGACTTGTTCAGGTGAGGCTTCGGTTTCGGTCGTGCCTTGAACGATGACTTTCATGGACGACATGGTGCGGGCGACTTCTTCTTCGACTTTGGGTGGAGAGCCATTGTCGGAGAGCTTTGGAATGAGGTCTTTGAGTGTGCGTGATAGTTCGGTGGGCTGTTTCTGGCGACCTCCACGGCCGAAGAGGAAGGCCATCGTTGGCTCTTTGTGTGACGGTAGTGGTGTGGTGTTGTGTTGAACGGCAGTGCTGTACACTTTCTCCAATATTGTTGTGGCCTGCCACGTGCCCTCGAATTGTGCTACGCGTTGCGGGGCATGTACTTTGCTGTTGCTCTGGTGGTGTACATGTAAATGTCAATCGACTGGCCTTCGTCGTGACTGTTGACTTTCGAGAATTAGGGCCGGTCGGTTAGGCGACGGCACGCTAAGTCAAGTGCAGGGTCTAACAAGTTTTACAGGGGTTTCAGCCTTATCGCGCCTGATCGGCCTATGCCGAGGTCCTCCTAAAACGTTCTCTCGCAGCACTTCGACCAGAGACTCCTTGGACCGGTCAACGCGAGTGTTCGAAGCCTGGGTGTACAAGTAGGTTGGAAATCCCCTAGCAGCTCGTGTAGGTGTCCACGTGGGGTTCGACAAGTTCGATTTCACGTCATGAACCAGCGGAGCTGCTGATTGTGTTTGCTACTTGTCGAGTGTACGTTAACGTTCAGTAATGGTGCAATTTATTCCAGGAAAACGGCCGTCAAAACCACTAAATACTAACTACATCAGCACCTTAGATCGTCTATAGTAGAGAGCTATATATCTCTCCGCTTCTTGTTGACCCCAGCACCACTATCTCTGCCCGAGCTCATTGCAACCTTCTCCGTCAACTCGACCCCGGGCGACACAGGGCCCGACAGGACCTCATGATCAAGTGTATCGGCCGCATCCTCAACAATACTCTTCGAACGACCTTTCTTCATGGCCCTCTTCTGATCCGCGTCATCCGGCTTTCCCTCAAACCGCTTCCTCACCGTAGCAATCATCTTCCCAAACCAATACCAATTGAGCGCATTCAACGTCAGATTACTCACCAGATACACTGCCACAATCCACCACGGCACATGGCTCTTCTCATCCGCAAACTTCATAACCTCGGACTGAGCGGCCACGCAACCGGCCTCACCAAGACACAGACCCCCATCCCGGACGCCGAAGAGACTACCCGCATTCTTCGAAGCAACCGGGACATCCGTCCCCTGATGTAGCAATCCCGTAAGATCCATCCCCATCACTTGCCACACATCATAGTAGACGCACGCACTTTGATAGGTGCCCCATACCAGCCGGCAGCAGAAAAACGTGACCAACAACACCATCCCGTTGTACCACTGCAACTTGCTCCCCGTCAGATTCACCTTGTCGCAAAACCAATGCACGTTCAAGAACGGACTCGACAGCTCGTAGAGGATGAACGGCGGACCGTAGTAATTCGCAAACGGACGCTGCACCACAAGTTAGCCATCCATGCCGTTCCATTCCACGCACTCAATCAAGCCAAACTCGACTCGTAAACCAAGGGGAGCCAGTGTTCGAAGCACATACAAACCCAAACGAAAACACAAAAAACGCCGTGACAGCATGTGCCCAGATGCCCAGCCCAAAAATGCCAATATACCGTGTCGACACCACCAAATCCCACAGAAAATACCCGCACGCGAGGCCCTGTATCAAACCACTCGCCCCCGTATACCCATAGACCCTTTCAACCACACTCCCGCCCATCTGCCCGCGCTCCTCGTCCGTGAACATGACCCACAGCGCAAGCGTGTTGATCAGACAGCTCTGCACCATCGAGACAACGTGCACGTCCCAGTTTATGCGCGTCCTCCTGTTGAGATTCTGATAGATTCGCGGGAAGAGCGCGTTGGAGAGCAGCGGCGAGAGGATGGATTGCGTGCCTTGGTACAGGGCCAGGGCGAACAGGACTTCGTGGATGTGGTAGGGGAGGGTGGGGAGGGAGAGCGCGTCCGCCCAGGGCTTGGTGAAGGTGAACAGTGCCGATGGGGGCGGCGGTATGGGGTCGAGCATGGTGATATCCTGGGACACCTAGCTAGCTGTGCTTGGGGATAGATGTCGGGCGGTGAGTCGGAGGGAGATCACGCACTCGGTGGGGAAAGGTTGCGGTCGAACACGAAGTAGGGGTGCAAGGTGCGGAAGAAGTTGTGCGTCTTGCTATTTGGACAGCAGTCGTTTCTCGAGGTCGTGTTGTGGCTGCTTCCTCGGAGTGTTACAGTCATAGACTCGACGAACAGCTGAAGCTGCCTTCAAGATCCGTTGTGGCTGAATACCGGTACTTGTGCGCTACCGCTACTGCTACGCCTATCGCGTGAGCAACTGCGCGGCCCCGTCGAGCCAGACGTTGCTCCCCACGTCTGTTTGGCGGCCCGACTCTCACTTCGTGGGCATGACGTACCCCTAAACAAACTTGAGGATGGGCGATCATTAGCCCCCAATCCTGAACACGAAAAACGAGCAATGCAGGTGGTCAGGAGGTAAACTGAACGCACATGATGTAATAGCAAATAATTTCTGATTGCTATGTGAATATGCTCTCAACCGCATGATAGACTAGGGTATATACGCCTTCCAGTTTCCTACGAACCCATCACAGTATTTCTGCGAATGATCAAACTCCAACTCCACACGCCGCCCTCGTAAACTCGTTAGGTGTCCGACTATCAAGTCGAGACTGTACTCTGCCAGCCCTTCATAGTTTCGTCCGGTGTCGGTGGCTCCGTGCCAAGGCCGCTGTCACTAGGAACGACATACTTGGTCTCATGCTGAACGATAGCCGAGTGCGCTGGCAGGTCACCAATGGTATCGGCATCTTCAAAGTCCTCCTCACCGGATACCTCGTCCTCCTCTTGCTCTGCTTGTGCAACATCAGCATCGGCCAGGACAACAGCTTTCGAGTTGTCCTCCTGGTGTGTCAAGTCTTCCATACTATACACTGACTCGTCTAGGTCATCCTCATCTTCGTCTTCTTCCAGGATGCTGTCCTGGCCATGCCCATTGAGCGTACCGCCGATGGAACTTGCATAGCTCGTACTTCGTCTGCTGTTTTGGCTCAGAGAGCTGTCGGTGTACATGTATGATGTGCCCAGACTGGTCCTTCGCTCGGTGCCAGCATCACTCGACCCATCGAAAGTCACATCATTCAGTGCAGACTGGTTCTCTTTGTCTGCAAGCGTCGACTCTATGCCGCTCCAACTTGGCTTGTGACCACTCATATATGTGCTTGGGTTGCTTTTGACAGATTGACTTCTTTTCAAGCTGATAAGCCCGGCGGGGTGGCTAGGCGCAAGTACTACTGCACGGGTGTTGGCCTTGAGCTGCCCATTCTGCACATGGCTGCTGCTGAGGATTCGGCGATCAATAGACTGGCGTCCTGCTGCGTTTGCGTTTGCTGCAACTCCAAGCGGCGCCCGCTTCTTGATCGCCATACCCACAGCGTTGCCCAAATGAGATGGCGCTTTGACGGCTGAAGCTCTTGCGGTGCTGTTACTGGCTGAGGATGGTACGCGCTTGAGGTTCATAGATGCGTCGCGGTCGGCAGGCCGAATCTTCTTCTTCGGCACGCCCTTCAACGTGGCTATTCGAGCGTGGTTCATGACACCTTCCAAGATTCGTCTCTCCAAGGTCTCAGCTTTGTCATTCATCTCGCGCATCTCTCCTTGTCGAATTGTCAGAGCAGTCTCAAGCTTCGCAACGTCTCGTGTCAGGCGCCTGGTCTGCGCGAACAGCTCCTCGTGCTCTGCCTTCAGGGCCGCCATCGAGTCGATCAGAGCGTTCTTCTGCTCGGTCAATGACACGATATCAGCTTCCACATGCTCTTTCTGCGCAACACGCTTCTCAAGCGCAATTGCAGCTTCTCGAGCTTCCTCTGCTTTGGACTCATGGTGCTCAGCCATGAGTCTGCTTTGAGTTGCGACCATAGCACTGATCTCTTCAGCTGTCGCACTGACCTTCTCATGGATACTATCAATCTTGTCGAGGCCTGTGAGACGCTCGAGAGTGTCGCTGTGGTGAGAGTCCATGGTTGCGAAAGCTTCCTTAGCCAAGGCCGAGTGCGCCACAAGCTCGTCCAACTTAGCATGAACCTGAGTGTCATCATACTTCTCAACCACTGGAGGCTCGGGAATGATTGCGGGTGCGTCGTCCACCGCTGGTAAAGCCGGTAGCAGTGCTGGGATGGCAGAAGGAATCTCCTTCACTTCGGATTTGATCTCCTCAGTGGCCTTGCTGAACTTCTCGTCTTGCTGCTGAGAGTGCTCGTAATGCTTGCTGACCTTTTCTAGCACTTCTCTGATGGCAGCAAGGAGCGCGGGGTGTGGTTCTTGTAAGCATCCTTCAAGCCTGGTCGTTGCATCAAGTGTCTTCGCGATCTCTTCTCGTGTCAAGACATGCTCCTGAACGTTAGCATCGTTCATTTCACCAAGCTTGTTATTTGATTGATCCACAACGTCGAAGACTGTTTTGGAATCATCCGACAACTTCTCGCACGTCTCTCCAACTGTGCGACTCAAGGTACCCATAAGGGTTTTGATCTCTTCCACGACACCTTTGACTGTGGTATTGGTCTCGGTAGACTCCTTGTCTCGCTCTTCCATGGCAGCGAGTTTTGCGTCACTCACGACTTGAGCATCATCGTACTTCGTCATCAGCTCATCGAATTTCTCCTCAAGCTTGCTTCTGAGCTCGCCATGGTTGTCATCGACCTTTGAGAACAACGTAGCGTCACGCTCTTCTGTAGCTGTTTTGGCAGCCGACTTGTCCTCAATGTGAGCATCGAACGCCTTCGCCACGAGCTCTGTCAGCTCATTGATGCTTGCAGCAGTCGCATATGAATCCATGTTGTCATGGTGCATGCCGAGCACTCTACTGAGCTCGCCAAGGTTCTCCTCGTTGCCGCTAAGCTTGCTCATCACTTCATCTTTGATCTCTGCAACAAGACTCTTCACATCGTCGATCTTGGTAGCGAGACCTCCATGCTCAATCTTTCGAGCCTCAAAGGCTTGGGCGGTCAAGTCGTTATCACCCTCGAATTGCTCGCGGAAAGATCTGATGCTGTCCTTCACTTCCACAAGGTCTTCTTTCGTTGCCAGACCTTCTGTGCTAGGCATTGACTGTTCGTCAAGCTTGCTCTTCATGTCCAAGCACAGAGACTCAAGCACTTCCAGGTCAGTCTTGGTCAGCTTGCCTTCTGCATCGCCTTCCTCGACTGGACCTGCTGCTATCTTCCCTTGGAGACCTTCGATACTGGAAGCAATGTCCTTGAGTGTCAGCTCCATAATCGTAAAGTCTTCCTTATGAATTGGCTCGGCCGCCTTCAAAGCTACGTCTTCGACAGTGGTCCGGACGTCTTTGAGCATTTCTTCCAAGCCATCTATCTGGCTTGTCTTTGCCACTGGCTCCAGATCCGGCATCAACATCTCGTCTAGCTTGGCTTTGACGTTGTGCAACAATGTCTCGAGAGCGTCGACATCCTCTTTGCATGCAGCGTTTGGTGGCATCACGACTTCCGGCATCTGAATTTCAGGAACAATGATCTCAGGCATTTCTCGCGGTATAGTGTTGATGTTGTCCTGCATATCGCGTATGGCCGCATGCACGCCTTCGAGGTCGATCTCTCTGATCGCCGCATGTACACTATCCAGATCGTCCTTGCGTACATGCTGCTCCATGGCCGCATGCAGACTCCCGAGGTCGTCAGGATGGACTCGCATTTCATCTGGAATGTTGACATCTGGTGTGGGAAGATCCATTGCCTCGACCTTGATGCCGAGTTGTGTGATCATCACCTTGAGGCTTTCGATCTGCGCCTGTATTCCGTTCTCGTCGTGAAGCATGACCTCCTGACCCTTGACGGTTTCGTCGTCTGCTTCTGCCTCCTGCTTCTTCTTGAGCTGCTCGATATCGCCTCTGATATTCTCGATACCTGCATTCAGGCTGTCAAGCAGTTCCTGGTTGTTGGATGGTTCACTTGATCGCTCGACCAGCTTCTGCATGTCAGCACGAATGTTGTCAACACCGTCTTGAAACGCATCAAGCAGCTCGCTCGTGTTGGAGAATATGCTCTCGTTAGCGTCGGCCTTTGGTAGACTACGACTGCTCTCTATGCCTTCTCTGATTGCTTCGAGAATCTCGTCGCGATCAGGTCCTGCGGCACCATTTATGAGAGTGCTTGCGAGGGTGGTCCGCATGTGCTCGAGTTCTTCCTTGACCAGCCTTGCAATGTCTTCATCGTTACCACTGACAGTTGAACCACGGTTATCGGAGACGTCACGAATTGCATCAAGGATCTCGTCTTTGTCAGCTGACGAGTCCGCCTGTGTCAATGACTTCCGGATAGTCTCTCTGAGATGCTCGAACTCTTTCTCCATGGCATCAAGCAATTCGGAGGTGTTCAATGTCTGTTGTGGAGTTCTCGAGAAACCTTTCTCCATATCGACCTGCATGGCTGCAAAGCCTGCTTTGACCGAATCGATGATCTCGTCTTTGCCCGTGACATCGGCGGCACGGTCAACATACGTCTCGATTTCAGCTCGAAGATCCTCAAGGCCATCCTTCACAGCATCCAGAACCTGCTCGGTGTCTCTGCCGTTTGCTGCGGTATACTCCTGAAATTCAGTCTTCATGCTTCCCAGAAACTCATGCATAGCTTCAACAACGCGCTCGCCCATGCCACCGAGAGGATTCTGCTCACCTTCCAGGCAGGATTTGATTGCGTCGAATAGATCTTCACGGTTGAATTCGACCTCTTTGCTGACGCTTGGCTGGTAGTGCGCTAGACCTTCTCTGACTGCATTCAGAATTTCGTCTTTACTGTAATCTGGCTGCCCTTGTGGTGCGGGAACGTGCCTTGACATTCCGTCGTCGATGGCGTCGAGCACGAGCTCACGGATGTCGTTTGAAGAGTTGGCTTCCACTGGCGCTGGCGCTGGGAACTGGAAGTTCTCCAGACATTCCTGTAGAGCAGCCGAGATCTCTTCTCTCGTCATGGCTGATGGCGCCTCGATCTGGGGTGGTTGGAAGTCTGCAAGACCAGTTTGGACAGCTTCCATGATCTGTTGGTACGTTGCTCCTGCGGTTTGGTCCGGCAGATTCTTTGGTTGGTATGATTGTAAGCCTTCTTTCAAGGTCTCGAGGATTTCGTCCCTTTCGAGACCAAAGTGCTCAAGAGCAATCTCAGGTTTGCAGTCTTCCCATGCCTCCTTGACGGCAGTCAACAGAAACTCGCGCTCGGCTGCCGCATCTCGAGGTGCTTCTTGAGGCTGGTGCTGCGCCATGGCTTGCGTCACCGCCGCAACCACAGCAGCAGTGTCTACGTCTGGCTGACTTCTGGTAAGCTGCATATCGTTGTTCTTGACAATCTCGTGCATGTGTTCTTTCAGCTCGATCAAGCCCTGCTCAACGACCTGGATCACCTCTTCTTGTCCCGGACCGCTGCTGTTTTCCTGAAGTTCTCTAGACGTGGGTGGTGTCTGGTCGAGCTTCTTCGCAATCTCTCTGCCCATCCCAAGCACTTCTCCACGAAGCTCTCGCACCAAAGCCTTGACCTCGTTGGTGAGACCACCATGCTGCGAAAGTGATTGCTTGACGCTTTTCAATGTCTTCACAATCTCGTCGTTCATCAACTCAGACGATGGGCCCTTTGCGGCTTTGTGGTCGGAGTCGAGATAAAGGTCCATCTGTGACATGTTGCGATCATTCTTCACGCTTGGGGCTCGCACTAGCGCTTTGCTACCCGAGTCGGCCTTCATGTCCTTCATAAAGACCAGTATCTCTTCGAGCTTTTGCATCATACCAGGATCCATGGTGTATTTGGTGCTCGGTACAGCTTCAGGAGTACCAGCTTCTGATTTGACCATTTCAAGCGTGTTCATTAACTTGTCCTGGCCATCCTTCGTAGCCATTTCTCTCAACACTTTCTCAAGCATTGCTATGCTTGCAGCGCCGTCTACCGACACGACCGAGGGAGATGCAGAGAGCTCGCTCGCAAGGAAATTGACAGGGCTCGATATTCTAGGCATGTTGAAGCTCTTTCGTGAGGGTGTGGCGTGCTCTTTCTCTTCGAGGAAAAGTGGGAGATTTGGGGTTGACCTGGCCATGTCTGGAGCGCCTAGTAAGCGCGAATCGATGTTGCCGAACTTTTGGTCAAGCCCGGCGACCAGGTCGCGTAGAGACTTGCGAATGTCCTCATCTCGAAGGTTTGTTGCTTCTTGTAACCTCGAAAGATCTCCTGCATTGTCTTTGCTCCTCTTAGTCAGAGATGCCATTTCGCGCTGGAGGCTTGTTGCAATGTTTGTGATGGTAGAGATCTGCGTTGACAGAAGGTCATACGCGGCAGGCGACTGTCGCGAAGCGCCATTGCTGATATCGGAAAGAGGTTCATTCTCTTGTCGATTACGGACTGCTTGCAGGGCTAACATGCCTGACGACGGTGGCGAGGTTACATCTGACGTGTATTTGGACTTTGTCGATGGGGTGGGAGTCTCTGCGCCTGCTCGGGTAGGGCTCTGATCTGGCGTTCGAGAGGATGAGATTCTATCTTCCCACTCTGCTAGCCTTGATGTGCGAAAGCCCTTATCTGGTGACCGTCTCTCAATGGCATCACTCAGTCTCCCTTGTGAAGGTCCTGTCTGAACACTTTGCATGCGACGATGATGCGGACGTATTATACCTTTCTCTGGCGATGGGGGTGGGTTGCTTGTGTAGGCGCTCGGGGCGCTGTCCAGTGCTCTCGATGCTATCAGTGCAGCTGCTTTCTCGATATTTGACGATACGTTGGGTCGCGTGATGGGGCTGTTTCCTACTGTCGGGTTGAGTGGAAGTGGAGGAGGAGCTCTATCAGGATCCGAGCTGTCCCACCTGCAACAACAGTCAGCGCGTGGTTAGTTCGTAGCCTGGGCTATTCTCACATAGGCACATTCAAGCGGGCCGTGCTCTCTGAATGTGAGTGTGAATGCTTTACCATTCGCGACTCGCTCCGCTCGCGCGACTCATCCCTCGTGTAAGACGGGGTCGTCGCCATGGTCGGTGCTGGTCAAAGCTCGATACGAAATGCTTGAGGAATGCTGGACGGAAAGGTCGACCTTAGGCAAACATTATCAAGTACACAATCAACGCCGTTGCCAAACCTGCAGATGCTTCGAGTGGATGCAAATGATCAGAGACAGCGCATAGATGTGTATGAAGTCGACACAAGTTTCTAGTCGTGCAGCCAGTCAGGCAATAGCGAGCTGGTCTGGCGCTTCCTATTGGCTTACGTCACGGGTAAACACGAGCGAAGCTGCCCAATGAAGTGCTCCTTCCCCGTTGCCGAGCAACGTGTAAGAGTTCCGGCGAAGCCCATGCCTGAGGCATAGACGGGCATCGCAAAGTCCCGAAGATCTACCATATTTGCGCCAAGCATGCGCACGAAAATGAAAAGTAGGTACTAGCAGACTACCGGGCCTTGCTGTCGCAACATTGAACGACTTCGACCACCGACCAAGCACAATATACCGCCGTCGCCATGAAGTGTAAGACTATGCAACCCCAATCACGCCGGACGTGGAATCCTGACACTGTACTTTAGTCCTGAAAGTCGGCCGTGTGGCCATCATCACTCGAGGCCGATATGCCGGCAAGAAGGTACGAATTTCACCAGTTATTCCATGGATGTGCGAGGAGGAAGACAGAGCAGTCGATTAACAGCAGTCGCGCAGGTCGTCATCATCCAGCCCGTCGACTCTGGCACCAAGTCACACCCATTCTCCTACGCACTTGTCGCAGGCATTGAACGATACCCGTCGAAAGTCACCAGAAGAATGGGCAAGAAGAAGCTTGAGAAGCGATCCAAGGTCAAGCCATTCATCAAGATGGTCAACTACAACCACATCATGCCTACCCGATACACTCTGGAACTCGAGGGCCTGAAGAACGTCATCTCCAACGACACATTCAAGGAGGTCAGCCAGAGGGAAGATGCCAAGAAGAACGTGAAGAAGGCGTTGGAGGAGAGATACCAGAGCGGCAAGAACAGATGGTTCTTCACCCCTCTGAAGTTTTAAGTGTGTGCAGTTCGTTGCCGGAGGTGAAGGGTTTAGGCGTCGGAGTGCCCAGGACACGAGTCGGCACACCACCATTTTGCGGCACGGAGAAACGTCTCGAAGCAGTGTGAAGGCAGAAGCCGGAGCCTGCTGCACCTTTGCGCTCGGTGTTGGCGACTGAGGTGGAATCTCACGATATCCAGAGACATGCCAAGACACAGACACGAAGAGATATGAATGTTTCAATCAAGATATATTTCATCCCGCAATTTTCGCAGGCCGCCGAAGAGCCCTCCTGTCGGTAGGCTCGGAGTGCCGCTTCGAGATGGCTGGCCACTATTGCGTGCAGCGTCTTGTTGTGGCCGCTTTGTACGACCCTGTGACTCTAGCTGCCGTCTGCGGTCATCCACAATCTTTGCGAAGCCATCAACAACACGATTTCGTGCCTTCTCCTCAGATGTTCCTTTCCATACTAACGCTAGATCCTGCCACTCTCCCAACTTCTTGTTTGCAGCCTCTAGCCCAGCAATTCCTCCTCCCTCAGTATGCAGCATATCAGACAGCTCTTCGCGGAATTGTCGTATGGTCGCTCGAGCTTTGTCGTCCTCTGCCGTACTAGCGACACCAAGCTCTGGTGCCGAGACTGATATCAACGACGAAGCAACTAAGACGTCAGAAGGTGGTATGGGCCATTTGAGTGCATCACCGAATACTCGGATGACCTCCTCGAGACGTGCTTTCACATGGCCCAGAAGTCGCAGCTGCTGCATGAAGTCTGGATCGTTCTTAGCTTCGAATGACATTGCTGCCACATCCTTCGCACTGCCTGAGCCCTTGCTGGCTGCGTCCTGTCGCACGAATTGCTGGATGTCCTCTTGGAGAGTCTCTGATAGCAGATCAAACAGGCTGTTCGCATCGCTTCGCAATACTTCTACTTCGTAAGCGAGCTTGTTCCCACTTCGCAGTATCTCCTCTGTGAGTGTAGTGAGCTCCGTGGATACGCGAGCGTTGTACGCGTTCAACTTCGACACCCGACTTGTTATTTCAGTGGATGTAGACTGTAGCTGTGACGTACGATTCTGCTTCGTGCCTTGGGAAGTCAATGCCAAGCTAGGCAGGGTATCGTTGAGGTATTGTATCGCATCGAAATCCTCCTCCAACAGATGCTCAGAGACTTCGTCCCGGACCCCACTAGCGGTCATTGCTTTGACACCTTTATTACACGGACAAAGATGCTGGGGGAGCACGAGAACAACGCCTCACCAACGTGGTACACTTATATCTCGCACATGGAGCGAGCTTTTCCTGTCAGCAAAAGAGGTGCAGTCGCTCGAGTAGCAAAACATACAACCTCGAAGGCAGGTAGGATCACGTTTGCGTTGGAATCAATGCTGCGCGAAGCCACTATGCAACCGTCGTTGGGCGACAGTTTCAAAGTTTCAAACGTCTCTGCCGGCGACAGATCAAAGGATGATACGACAAGGCGCTAGTAGCTGCTTTGATATTTGTCCACGTATCACTCCATGGAGGTTGAACTTCTCACCCAAGAAGCACACATGGACCGAGCTAGTCTAATTTGAGAATAGCGGCAGTAGAGATGCTGCCTGACACGAGAACGCCTTTCCAGTTCCTTACTCCTTGCTCTCTGGTTGGACTTTAGCGCGGTGTCTGCCTGCACGACATGCGTGTAACCGGCTTCTTCACCATAACGACCTAATGTCACTGCTAGATGTGATCTCAAAGAACTCGTCTCGTGAACATCATCCCGATCCGTGTCTTGTTGATTCCTTCACTTGTGCCAACGGATTCTGCTTGACAATCTCTCTTCGCTTACACTGACGCTAATCAAACAGGTCACAGGTAGAACCCGACCTCTCAGACTCATGACGATTCTTTGCCTCGCTATGTGCATCGATCGTTGACCTCCACGTGAAGTTTCTGGTCGTCCTTTCATGTGCCACAAAGCCCAGGTACGATCTTTCCAAGCACTGCTTTCACGATCGGCCTGAATACAGTCATCTCACCAAGCTGCTCGCTTCTTGGCTCCGTATGAGGCACCTTGCTCACTCGTTTCCTGTGAAAAACCGACATGGGTAGACGACAGTTTCGACAAGATTTGTTGGTCGCGACGCAACAGCCACCAGCCCATATAGACAGTGTGAGAACCACTGATGATGGCGAAATCACATTCAATTACACTTACGTCGAGACTGCTTTCAACCGCAGCGCAGCTCTTCAACTACTCGCTCTCAACGTCGACGATTACCCTCATGACAACGAGTATATGATCTTCGCGCGGGATGGCGATGTCAGTGCTCAGATTGTCGACGCTTTCGAGTTACTATGCCCAATCATCAATAACAAGACCATCGTGGATGCTTTGACAGAGATATCGACTTGTCTGTATCAGGCGGTGACTAGTGGCGGACCCTCGAATCCAATTCTGTTGGCAACCAGCGATATAGAAGAGGACGATTCTGGAGACCCCGGGGACGAGGAAGACAACGAAGACGAGGTAGAGGACTGGTTCGATGACAACGAGGACGAGGCTTTTGGTCTTGCGGAGTCCAAGAATTCAGCACCAGTCACCATCGGTCGAGCCTCTATAGCACACCTTGCCCCAGAGGACAGGACTAAGGTCAAAAACGACCTTCGAGAGGCAAAGCAAGCAGGTTTCAAGATTGGTGTCATCGGAGATTTGAACACTTCGGGGATCATCTGTATCTCAATTCGAGTGGCAAAGCTTGGAATTTCTGAAGAGGTATTGCAGGCATGGGGTCTTGACGCAAACCAGTACTTTGTACTGCTCATACGTTGTCAGAACGGCTATCGAAGCTTACAGAGTCTCAAGGAGGAGTCGTCACTTTCTGGTTCGACAGAGATCCGAGTCGGGCTCTGCTACAGCTACAAGCCCAATCCTGAAAGTGCTTTCGATACTTTCAATGACATGCCGCAGAGCCAGACTCGTGAGTTCCAGGCATCACAGCCCGCGGATCGGAGAACAGTATCGGACATGCAAGCTCTCTTCATCGGACGGCCTCTGAATGAACTCTTCCATGACCGGTTTGCACGGATAGTCAAGTTCAGAGAGGTCTATTCGCTTAGCTGGGCCGGCGCTGAGCAGCTTGTGCATGACACTCAGGGAGCAATCACAGACACGAACCAGATGCACAAATACGACGCAATGTGCGACAACGAAGTTCTTCGAGCCTTGCCACCGCTTGTTCTGGCCGATGCGATCGCGGAACGTGGTCTCTTCACGAAGAACTGCTCTCTGCCGCTTGTGGCTATGCAATTCGGCCTGCGGCATTTCGTGCGCTGTACGGATTTCTGTCTAGTTTGTCACTGTTCGTCTGGCTCTACTTTCGAAGCGCTGAAGCCGTATGTGTGTTCAAATCCGCTCTGCCTGTATCAGTACATGGCATTGGGCATCGGTCCCAGCATTGAGTGGGAGATTGTCTCTCAGCCTTACGTGGTTGATTTGCTCATCAGCTTCTGCTACGTTCAAGCCCAGGCTGGCAGGCTTGAGGATTTCCCCGTGGGCATCGACATCAAAGTGCCGATCCTGCCCCAATTCAATCGTGTACACACTGCACCATCAGCCTATCCTGCCTATGCGATTCGGAACCCACAGTCATCGACTTCTTTGAACGGCTCGCCGCCGCCTGAAAAGTCTTTCTCTGTACCTTACAGTGCCGAAACGAATGACCTGCTCTTTCCTGTTGATCAGGTTGCAAAAGCACAGATGCTGAAGAAGGGAGACTTCATCGCCTTAGCACATACGGTGCGCTTTGATGGAGTTATCTATCATCGAGTCGAGGAAGTCATGGCGCCAAGTGTCAAGCTCGGCCCCTCAATACGTGTAGACGGGTTTAGTAAGACTGACCAGAAGGCTAAGCCTCTGCCGCAGCAGGGACACTTTGAGGTTGACTGCTACCTATTTTCTCACAATTTTGACGAATTAAGCAACGACTACAAGGCCAAAGCCATCATAGCAATGCTTGATACAATCCCTCCTGTCAAGGATATGCTTCAGTACCTGAAAACTCATAGTGTTGGTCAGGACTCAAGCTTGCGTCAATGGCGGGACCGCATATCGTCCCCTGCACTGAACATATTGAGGTGGATCATCGCCTCAAATAGATCTTGCATTATGCAAGTCGATACTATCGTCGAGGCAAACGGCTTGACTGATACCCCTTCACTCGAGGATCGTATCTCTGGGATGGACGAATACATGCAATTCCGCTTTGCTCAAGGTGCGCCTGACAAGGAACAGAGATTCATTGATTGTGTCAAGAAGGAGACTGAGGGCAGTCCATATCCAACTCTCTTCGCATGGCATGGCAGTCCTCTTCACAATTGGCATTCGATCATCCGCGAAGGGCTCCACCACAAGGAAACACATCACGGTCGAGCGTTCGGGCACGGCGTGTATATGAGTCCTCAGGCGAACACCAGTACAGGATACTCGGCAATGTATGGTGCTTACGGCGGCAGAGGCGGCATTGTCGCCGGCTGGCCAAACAGCGAGCTGAAGATAAGCAGCGCTTTGTCTCTGAACGAGGTCGTTAACAAGCCGGCATCTTTCGTCAGCTCTAGTCCCCACTATGTCGTCTCAGAGATAGATTGGATCCAGACTCGCTACCTGCTGGTAAAGACGCTAGCCCCTCATAGCAAGGGCAAGCGGGGAAGTATGGAGACTATCAGTCAGGACCCTTCACGTAAAGCCGTAGGCACTGGCCATATAGCGGTGGAGATACCTATTACAGCTATCTCTAAATCCAGACGACCGAAGCACAACAACCAGAAACAAGACCTATCGAGGAAACGCAAGTCGGCAGGTTCAGGTTTACCGGACGCACCGATGGAGCTGCTGGATGACGATGATGAAAGTGTCGCCACCTTGGACGAGGACCGCGAATATTTGTTAGATGACGAGTCTCATACTGGCCTTTCTCCAATAGCATTGGACTCGGACACAGAGATGATGTTCTCAGACGACGAGCTCGATGGCATTGCGTCGCCCAAGAAGAGGATGCGTGAAGAACAGGCACTAGAAGACCTGCCTGTCGTGGGTGGGTGCATGTTGGACGGAGCCAAGACCGATTTCATGCCTGGAAGACAAGACGTGTCAAACATCAAGATCTTGCCACCTCCAGAAGACGGCTCCAGAGCTGCCTCTAGCCAGCTGCTCAAAGCTTTCAATGCACTAATGAAGACGCAAAGCACAACGCCGGCGCACGAACTCGGTTGGTACATCAACCCTAATATGGTCGAGAACATGTACCAGTGGATTGTCGAGTTTCACTCGTTTGACCAGAACATCCCTTTGGCACACGACATGAAGAAGGCGGGTATCACGTCAATTGTCCTCGAAATGAGATTTACGAACCAACATCCATTCGCTCCTCCCTTCGTTAGAGTTGTGAAGCCTCGGTTTCTGCCGTTCAACCAAGGAGGCGGTGGTCATGTCACAGAGGGTGGTGCAATTTGTATGGAATTGCTCACAAACAATGGCTGGTCAGCTGTCAGCTCGATTGAAAGTGTTCTTCTGCAAATCAGACTGGCGATGAGCGAGCGGGAAAGACCAGCTAGGTTGGAGGGCAATCGAGGTTATGGATATGGTGGAAGGGCCGATGGAGGCGTTTACCGTGTTGGAGAGGCTATTGTGGCTTATGAGAGAGCATGTCGTGCTCATGGTTGGACAGTGCCTCCTGCATTCGCGAGTTTACAACGAGGCGACGGTGAAGCATCGAGATGATACTGACATGGGAAGTCGTGGTGTTGCGCTATTCACCGTCGAGCGAGGCGCCCGGGGGTCAACTTGGGGTTACTCGTACAAGTAGGGCATCGGAGATATTATTGTGGGGTCAGACCTTCGGCACAAACAACGGTTGCCTTGTTCGGCCTTGGGCACCACTTCAGGCGCAGACTAAGAAGGACATCGCTCTGAAGGAAGACATAGGCGTTCGGTATGGCTCTAGGCCAGGAACAACGCATCAGCTGTCACTGCGTACAAAAAGTAGTCATGACATACATCATTGAGCACGAGTAAAGCGGAAGGAGGACGAGATCCAAGGTTGGTCTCTAGGAACGTTCACAATCTTTCACAGATCGCCCAATTCGAAAGAATTGTCGGAGCGCAAAGTGGTGCTGCATCCGGGGAAGTGCAGCCGCCGGGGCCTTTCCTCCTGGTGTCTTCTCTAAGTCCAGGTCTGCACGTATCGCTAGACCCTATACGTACATGCAGACTCGGAAGATACCTGAAGCATGTGACATGACAAGGAGCCCGTCGAAGCTGGTGCCAATGGAAGACTTTTGGAATACTTACCGTACTACAACACAGCGTTCTGGCTTCAATGCTGTTCAGGATTACCACATAAGCGGCCCTTCACCCCGGCGGAATGGCATGGCGTCAGCACCTATAGCTCGTGTGCTTCTCAAAATAGTGTTATTCATGACATGTGAAAGTGCAAGATAAGAAGACATGTGGCGCATGCAGACCATTGATCCGGACTATCAACGGTCGCACGGAGATTTGATGATACCGGGAAACGTGAGCCTCTGTCGAAGGAACTGTTGAATCAAGGCACGAAGGACCGCGGGCCATGAGTGGCCGGCATTGTAAGGGCACGGCAGAAGAAGCTTTGCTCGGAGGACAGAAAGACGTTCCACGGCAGGGCCTTCCACGACATCTACCCACGTAGGAGGTTGAGAAGCACAAAATTGTGACTATGCAACTATCACATGCTAATCTTGGCGTTGAGCTTCGTCATAGCGCAGACTCTGTCTTGCCTCTCTCTATCACAAGCCAGCTGCTAGGCGGCCTTGCTGCATCCTCATGCATAGGGAAGTTGAGGAACATTCTTTCACATGTCAGTCACGTCAAGTGCAGCGAGAGTGAGAGTGCCCGTAGTCCCTGGTGCCTTCCTCAAACAAAATTGGGATCTCAACAAGATGCAGCTGCTTCCAGCTTTTCAACGCTGCTGTTGTCGTCCTTACTCCTTCTCTCTCTTCCCATCTTAACGCGCATCCTGCTACATCTCACTTACAAGCACTCCCTGTACACCGACTGAACAATAGCATTCTATGTACCATCACGAAGCCACAGTAGAAGGAATGGGCGACCGAACCGTTAACGGCGAGCGAAGTGTGAACGGCGACATGCCTCACTCGGCCACCATCGATGTAAGTCTTACTGTGTCTGGCTAGTAGCAAGTCGATACTCACACGTTCTCAGCACGTTACAAACTACCCGGTCGTCAGCGACTCGATCTCTGCCTTCCAATCCAACCCATATGGTCAGAAGTCGATTGACCTCACCAACTTCGCCTACGCCCGCTTTGTCAAGCCTACTTTCCCCTACCTCGAGAAGCCAGCCTCGTACGCAAAGCCCTACGTGGCCAAAGTTGACGAATTGGGCAACACCTTCCTCACCAAGTTTGACGAGCGAGTCCCCATCCTCAAGTCCGAGACCAGTGAGATCAAGAAGACAGCCACCGACTATGTCAACTGGCCCATCAATGTCGCTGTCAACCAGAAGGACTACTATGTCAACACTTACAGCGATGAGTACAAGAGATGTGGCGGTGACGGTCTGGTGGCCGGTAGCAAGGCCCTGGTCAGCGGCAGCTTCGTAGTTGCCAGTGACTGGCTTGCATACATTGCAAGCTTGCTTCAGAGGAGCAAGGAGGAGGCCAAGAGCAAGGCATCTGAGGCGAAAGCTCAGGCGCAGGAAGGCTGGGAACAGGGTAGCAAAGCTGCTGAAGAGAAGGCCCAGCAGGCGAAAGAGCAGGCGAACAACTAGGAAGTAGCTTCGACGAGCACTAGCGAGCCGCGAGACACGACTTACACCTGGCCGCGTCCGGAGAAATCATGTTTGAAGAAGAGCAGAAACGACGGCAAGACTCGAGCGGCCACCGAGTCAGGGGCGTCTGTTGACTTCACTGATGTTGTCAACGTACAGCAGACCTAACGGCCTGTGTACGTCATTACGATTTGCATAGATGGGCGCAAAGCACGATGCCAGGATACCATGTTTAAAGCCTTTTCGATAGATAGAATATGGCTTCTGTGAAGGAGTAGAGACTGCAAGTCGGGAACATAGATCTGGAATTTGTACAAGTATAAACTCGATGCAATGCAAACGCTTCTGCTGTCACCTTTGAGCGAATTCGCGTGACCGAAGATGAGGCGAACATCGACCATAAGTTGTTGGGACCATGACCTGAGCATAATTGCTTGGTCGATCTCAGACTCCTAGCTCATCCACCATGCCTTCTCACAGGGAGCCTCTCTTCCATCGTCTTGTGTCCAACTACATTTGAGGCCATGGCAAAGGTCCTGCTTGATGGTTGTTGATGCATACAATTAATGCGTGACGCGTCATGGAGACAATATAATCTTGGTAGTTTGCTTCTCCAACTTGAGCTGGAAGCACCAGCCACAAATGACCTGCTTGACCTCGAAACCTGGCACTGCTTGCATCACGTACCGATATCGACAAGACTCGTCTAGGGTGAATCATTTATTGTCACTGTTGAACTCCTAGTCAATTCTTCGTCTTCTTGCTACGACCGTACACTATCATCACGAGAGCGGGGTACACAAGATAAACACTCTGTAACAGCTCGTCCTTCTGATCGTAGACCCGTCTCTAAAGGCATCAGCGTTGGTAGTTGGGGAACCACCTGATAGTGTTTCTTTGCCAACCACATACCTGCAGTCACCATGTCGAATCGACCCATCGCGAACCATGATACGCCGGACCCATGGCTCATAGCATCTCCGCTACAGCCCAACCTCTTCTATCTAACGTTCACTCTCGGCAACAGGATCGAGATATGGTCGAGTCCAAACATGGAAGACTTCACCGACCAAAACCCCAACCTGAAAAAGAGCACGATCTGGCAACCTCCACGCGGCAGTCCATGGTCGGCGGACATCTGGGCACCCGAACTCCACTTTCTCTTCGGCACATGGTTTATCTACGCTGCGGGCGCGCAGCCAGGGCAGGGCAACCCGTCGCACCGGACGATTGTGTTGCGAAACACGAATCCTACGCGTGATCCGATGGATCGTGAGTCTTGGGTCTTCGAGGGGCCGTTGAGAGGGCTGCCGAGTCACCAGTGGAGTATCGATGCCACAGTGTTCAGTCCCGATTCCGGACCGAGCGCGGGTATGGCTGAAGGGGCTGGTGGGTATTCGGACGATCAGAGGAGATGGTACGTTTGCTACTCTGGGTGGCCGTTGGGGGATCACAGTGATACACAGCAGGATTTGTTCTTGGCGAGGATGAAGGGGCCGTTGGAGGCGGATGAGTCAAGTCTTGTCTGTGTGGGTAGGGCAGAATTGGAGTGGGAGCGGCCTGATGGGGGGAGAAGGGGGGTCAACGAGGGCCCTAGTTGGGTTGATTTTGGGAGGGGCGGGTGGAGGGGCATTGTGTATAGCGGCCATGGGAGCTGGACTTCTGAGTACAAACTGGGGCTGTTGGAGTTCGTTGGGGGTCCGCAGGATGATCTGTGTCAGGAGAGAGTCTGGAGGAAGAGGAGGACACCGTTGTTGGTGAGTGACAAGAGTATGGGTGGACCGTTCGGGCCTGGGCATGCCAGTTTTGTGCCAAGCCCGTATAACGACGGACGTGTGTTTTGTGTGTACCATGGTACGGAGAGGGCAGATGAGGGGTGGAAGAACAGGAAAGGCCGAGTGATCTGTATGGGTCAAGACTGTTTCCAGGATAACGCAAGGACTATGTGTTGCGCTTACAGCATTTGTGGGCCAGCCAATGATACGCACGGAGTGTTACCAGGCCAGCCGATGCAAGCGAACCAAGGTTACGGCCAGGGCCAGGGGCAGGCTCAGTACTCAGGACAAAATCAGAGCCAATACCCGGGGCAGGGACAGAACGCCTACCCAGGACAGGGTCACACTATGTATCCTGGGCAAGTACCTATGGGTCATCCAAGTCAACAGGCTGGAGGCAAACACAACTTCGACAAGTATGCTGGCGAGATCGAGAAGAGGATACCCGCGCAGTATCAGGGGTATTTCAACAAGGCGAAGAAACTCTTCAAGTAGATTGCTGGAAAGTGGGAGGGTCACGTTATATACTAGCATCTCAGTCAGGGCAGGACTTCTCACTGCCTCTGCTGATGACCAGCCTTGCGAGCTCATGGTAAATCCTGCCGCCCCATAGGATGTTCTTTAAGCTAGACAGCAACAATTGATGAACCTTGACGCTCACTGATGCTCTTAATGCATTAAAGTCATAAGCAAATTGTTATGCCGCTCGGGCATGGAAGACGGACGATGACGGGCATTGGCGCCGAACGGTACGGGAAGAAGAGCTTTTAGGTTGGCTACGTTTATCCGTCATCGCTATCTATTGGCCAGGAACTTACTGCTGGGTCCCCCCGACCTGCCAGCTCTGATAGTACCTCGGCGCGATTTGGCAGTCCTTTCCGCACCTCTTGCCCACTACTAGTTCAGACGAAATCGACAACGTCTCCGCATGCTCAAAAACCTCGGACGTTGCTGCCCATAACTCAGGCGCGCCAGAATATTCTCGTGTCGAAACTTTGTCTGGCATACGGGCCAACGACTTCTGTATCACCACACCACACTTATTTCCTCGTAATGGCAGCTCGACGAGCAGTGCTGCGGACAATCCCGTCGCTGGCAATACGAAGAGCTACACCACAACTCACACGCATAATACCCAGGATGGCTAGCGAGACAGCGAAAAGACGGCTGTATGCCACAACGTCCCACCTGCAAGCACAAGCACAAGCAGCCGGTGTATCGACAGCAGACTACCCCATGAACCACGAAGCAATCTCGAACCCACCCGACACAGCCAACTTCCTCAACAATGAGTTCGTGCCCTCCAAGACCTCCCAGTGGATCGACCTGAACGATCCTGCCACCAACAACCTCGTCACTCGTGTCCCACAGAGCACTGGTGAGGAGCTGAAGGCCGCAGTTGCATCGGCAGAAAAGGCCTTCCCGGCATGGAAGGCAACAAGCATCATGGCCAAGCAACAGGTCATGTTCAAGCTCGCCCATTTGGTGCGCGAGAACATGGACAGACTAGCTGCAAGCATCACTCTCGAACAAGGCAAGACCTTCGCCGACGCCAAAGGCGATGTTCTCCGTGGTCTTCAAGTTGTTGAGACTGCCTGCGGCATCACAACACAGCTCACCGGTGAAGTTATTGAAGTCGCAAAGGACATGGAGACACGTTCCTATCGTGAGCCACTCGGTGTCGTGGCAGCTATCTGTCCCTTCAACTTCCCCGCTATGATCCCTCTTTGGTCCATCCCCCTCGCAACTGTGACAGGCAACACTCTCATCCTCAAGCCTTCCGAGCGCGATCCCGGTGCTGCCATGATCCTCGCTGAACTTTGCAAGAAGGCCGGTTTCCCAGATGGTGTCGTGAACATCATCCACGGTGGCGCAAAGACCGTCGACTTCATCATCGACGACCCTGCCATCAAGGCTATTTCTTTCGTCGGCAGCAACAAGGCTGGAGAGTACATCTTCACTCGTGGCTCAGCACAAGGCAAGCGTGTACAGGCTAACTTGGGCGCCAAGAACCATGCCGCTGTGCTTCCAGACGCCAACAAGAACCATGCTCTAAACAGTATCGCTGGTGCCGCCTTCGGCGCAGCTGGCCAGAGATGTATGGCGCTGAGTGCGCTTGTCATGGTCGGCGAGACCAAGGATTGGCTTCCAGAACTTGCTGAGCGAGCCAAGCACTTAAGATCAATGGTGGCTTTGAGTCCGACGCTGATCTCGGCCCGTTGATCAGTCCCGAAAGCCAGAAGCGAGTTGAAGCCCTCATCGCCAGCGCTGAGGAAGAAGGTGCTACGATTTTACTCGATGGCCGAGGACAGAAGCCCGAGAAGTACCCGAACGGCAACTGGGTATGTCTTCCCTCTTTTTCATTCTACGGCCAATATGCTAACAGCTTCTAGGTTGGTCCCACCGTGATAACAGACGTGAAACCCCACATGAAATGCTACTCTGAAGAGATCTTTGGCCCCGTCATCGTTTGTGTGAACGTCGAGACCATCGACGAAGCGATCCAATTGATCAACGACAACCCCTACGGTAACGGTGCAGCTATCTTCACAAGATCCGGCGCGACCGCGACGCGCTTCCAGAAGGAGATGGAGGCCGGCCAGCTGGGTATTAACGTGCCGATTCCGGTGCCGTTGCCTATGTTCTCCTTCACTGGAAACAAGAAGTCGGTTGCTGGAACTGGGGCAAGTAACTTCTATGGAAAGGACGGTTTGAGGTTCTACACGCAATGGAAGACCGTGACGAGTTTGTGGAAGGCCGAGGATGTGATTAGCACCAAGAGCGATGTTGCTATGCCGAGACTGGAGTAGATGGAACCACGTGACATCGTGAAGATGCATGTCATGGCTCAGATTGGTGCATTGGAGGATCAAAATTGTATCGACAAGCAGATTGTGCTGTTGTAGCACCTGTACATCAAGCGCTGAGCGAAATGTGCTATGGGAACTGTCAGATTGTGCAACTTGTTTAGGACGTACTGTGTGAGGTCGTAAAACTTTTCATGAACATTAGTTTCCTGAGATCTCTCAGTACCCCTGGCCTGGGAGGGTCGAAGCACGTCGATAGTGGTGAGCTCGGACAATGTTTAACGCACTAGCTGGGTCGAGATGTGAAGCTGCTACAGCATGTAGCGGACTAGTACACGTGACAGCCACTTGAGCGGAAACAGTTTGGTGTCTCTACCGATGTCCTTTGGTTTGCGATTATTCCTACTTCTCAACATCCTTTTCTACAATTCACACTCAGCACCTAGTGTACAATGTAATTTGCGCTCCAATATGTGGCGGGCTTCATCGCGACACAGTGCAGGTTTGAGTGAATGATACGAGTTCTCACACAGCCATGGTGTGGAAAGCAAAGATGTGTCATGCCACTGCTTGAGACACAGAGCCGGTCAACCTCTTAGGTAGGTTTGGCATTGACAATGACACAGCGAAGGACAACCTCACCGAAGTGGTGTTTTAGTTGTTATTAATTACGATCGCAATGATGGTTGAGCTCTATCACGATACTTAAGGGAGGTTTGCATACTTAAGGGAGGTTTGCTGGAGGACCAAAAGATTATTTGTTAGGTTTATTAGACAAGCCCTATGGGCGATTGACTCGCAGAAGGAGACCGCGCCGGTCATGGGCCCCCAAGAGGACAAAGTTCTAATCACAATGCGACCATTTCAGCAACGAATGTTGGCATATTGGTACGTAAACCGGCTTTTCACCGTGATTGACCAACGAGTGCTTCCTAATGCCTCTGAATGCGATTCAAGGCTCGGTTCATCTCGCTTGATCATGGACTTCGGGACGCGATCAGATCCCGCCCTGTGGGTTTGCTTGCACGTATGGACGAGTACCACTATCTCAACACGGTGAGTGAAAGATGCCAAGGTAAGACACATACGCAGTCTGCCAACAACACAAGAGGTACCACTTGCACTTCGTCCGACCACCCCACAACGCCGAGAACATACAGTTACCGTTTCTTCGCAGTCACCTCCACCTCTGCTTGCATATGTCCCCGTTCCTGCTACCCTTGTTGTCGTCTCTACAGCCACATATCCGATTGCCATTATGCTAAGTCACCCTCGAGAGGCACCTCGCTACAAGCGCTTGCCAAGCGACAGTTTCGCGGACAGTGACAGCAAGCGTGCGCGATATGGAGAGGAGGCGGAGCAACTGAGAGACACTCAAACCAACTCTGCAGCAACCTCCATGGAGGTAGCTCCAACAGAGAAGCGTCTTGATGAGCGACCGAACGTCAAGGCCGGTACCAGCGGGCTGGCCGAAGAGGTCGACGCACCATTCGTCGATGCGCAACTTGACATTTTCCACCATGTTTCACCAAAACCGGTGTCTCTCAATGGTCCCGAAGATGCTGATGTGACAGGACATGGAGGTCGTGGAGAAACTATAGACACGGCTATTGTTATCGATGATGGTGAAGATGAAGAGGGATACGAGGATAAGGATTTTGATGACGCTGCAGATGAAGGCCCCCCAAGGTACCTGTCCCAAGCTAAGCCTTCCTTTTCCAAAACTGTGCCTTCTCTAACTGACCGAGGGCCTGATCAACGTACCACTTCGACACAAAGACGTACAATGAAGGCGTTTGCACCGGTCAGTCCGACGCCCGAAGACATCAAGCCTAGCGGAAATCTCGGCAACAACAGATTGATAACAGGCTTCAAACGTTTCAAGAAAGACAGCCCTCCACGTATCTTTGGCCCTAACAGTCTCGAATCTTTGACGGCAGAACAGCTGGCACGAGTGACTGCGCATTTGATACACTCTGCGGAAGTGTCAACCTCTCCTCTGCCCCAGCTGTCTCTCAAGCCACCTGCGGATCACGATCTAGTGCCTATCGATCCAGAAGATCCAGGCGCCATGCAAGTTCCAGCATTCATCCTGCGCAAACCTAGCCCTCCATCATACGAGAACTTGAGTCTCAGCGAGGACGGAAAAGAGATGTCAGACTTCTCGTGCAAAACAAGTACAATCGCTGCAACACCTGTCGAAGCAGAGGCCAGGGGTAGTGTAAGTGCGCATGTCGAAGTTGTAGGGGGAGCCCTCGAAAGTACTGTAGATTCTGAAATACTTGGAGAGAAAGCCAATACCGAAAGGCAAATTCACAATCATGCTCAGCTCGGGACCACCGCCGTGGAGCAGCACATACACCAGCATGGCAACCTTCCGCTCGGTACAACCATAAAGGATCAGCGCAACATCGAAACCAGAATTGTTGAAGCTGGTCCGATCGGACCCGTCCAAAGTGAGAGCGTCGTCAACGGGATTGAGGAGACACCCTTGCCTCGGAGCGCAATTAACAGTCGACCTTCGACAGCCGTGAAAGACCTTGCCCCTGACAAATCAGCACAACGTATCAAGCCTAGAGCATGCCGCGATCTTACGACCACTCAAGTTCTCCCTTCCACCCACACCACCTCACAGCCACAAGCCAAGAAACAGAACACCCCAGTCCGAATGGGTGCAAGAGCAACTCACCCACACGCGGAGCTGGTGTTGAGCCTAACGGAGGAGATCAATCGACTTGGGGAGAAAGTTTCGAGGTTTGACACCGTCAAGAGGGCATTTCTCATCTACACCAGCAAGCTGTATCAGGAAAACATCGCATTGAAGAAGTTACTCAAACAGAATGCTCCTCATGTCCAGTTGCCCCAAGCGCTAGCCACGATCAACACTGCTACAACAGCTCCTTCAAAGACATCTCTATCTCGACAGCACGCCCCAAAGCACACAAGCGCAACCTCTGCTAACTCTTCTGTCATCGACCTCACACACAGCAAAGTACCCGTCGAATACACCAATATCCTCCAGATCCTTGGAGCCGCGGACTGGCTCAGCAAGCAAGAGAAGAAGCTGAAGTTGAACAACAGCTTCGCTTTTCGCGCACAAGCTCTCGTCGACGACGACAAGCAGAACCCACCGAACGTTGCATTTGCTCGTACGCAAGATCCCTCTCGACATATGATGAACCGCATCTGGGCCGTGTACAAGGATGCAGGAAAGGCCGAGGCTGCAATTGCGTCTCTGCTCAAACTTGGATCGGTCACCGAACAGGAGCGGTTCTTACCAGAGATGTGGGCGAAAGCTGCTGAGGATGACCGGGTGACCAGTACAGCCGCAGCAACTAGTGAGAAACCTCACAATTCCAAGCCCCGCCGACCATCGGTGTCTCCGGTTTGCGACCGAATACCTGCAGACCGGGAGAACGTCACCAATGCTCTGCAGGGGCAAACCAAACCACAGCCTAGTTCTACGCGAGCAACCGACCAACAGCTGTTCAGAGACCTCTTCGGTCCATTCTCCGCTGCTCTTGCCGCGGCGATGAAGCCTGCACCTGCGCTAGCGCGCTCGGACGGGTCTCGGTAGTGTACATAAGTAGCTCGAATACCACACGCTTTTTACGTATCAATGATCGAGTGCTAGGCGAGTCCTCCGGTCGACCACAGCGAGATAGTTGGCCGCGACCGGCGTCTGCCTTGCCACCGCCTGGAGTATCTGGATTCACGACCACCCACGCCAGCACTAACCCTGTCGTGCTCGACGATACGCCCACCCGGCCGCGCCCAGCAGCGTACGAGTAGGACCCTAACGAATACCTCCTACAGCAGGCAGCGATGAAGGAAGAAGTGAGTTGCGGATCAAGAGAAGAGTATTCGACGATAGTCGCAATGGCTATGACGGTTCGAGAACAATTCGTCGGGAATGCACGTGCTCGCGCGGACCACTGCCGCAGCCACAGTGAGGGTCTTGCTTCGTGTGTTTGTATGGATGGATGTGGTTTTTGGTGCTCATCCGCGCATGGGAGGAGTAGGGCATTCCGCGTGTCTTCTGTACTTCTAGCTGATCGTGGCCGCGCTATGCGGGCAGGGACGGTGGTAGCACGCTCGCACGCACGTCTTGTGGCCTCGCGCTCGGTCTTCTTCGGCTTGTGTCATTTCACTTCATGTCACGAGAGAGGTGGTGGTATTGATGGGACGAATGCTTGCTCGTGGTTTAGTATTGCTGTGGCTAGAGGGGAGCAGAGAAGAGAAGAGAAGAGAGTTTCTTGGTTGAGATTGGCATCGAAACTTTCACGTCGAGTGCTCATTCATGTCAAGAGTACCCACTCGCATAGACTCAATACCTCACCTCTTCCGACCACCACCTGCTTTCGCTGTCCCCTTCGCCTTGGCCTTGCCCGCACCTCCCTTCCCACTCTTCCCCTTCTTCCCGGCATCCATACCATCCGTCTTGCCCTTCTTCCACTGCCTTCCCTCCTTGCGCTCCCGCGAAAGATCCAACTTCTTCTTATCCTTGTTGCTCAACTTCTTCTTCTCGCCCTTCAGCAGTCCGCTCGCCTGTAACTCGGCCTTCGCACGCTCCTTGTTCGCCTGCTTCTCCTTCTCGCTCTCGAACCACGTGCGCTTCGGCCGTCCCATGATCTCGTCGCGGTGCTTCATGATATTGTCCGCACGCGCGACCTCGCTCTCCATCTGTGCAAGCTGTTTCTCTTGCTTTTCCTCAGCGAGGATCTCAGTGACTTCCTCGTCGAGCTCGGTGAGGCGGTCGTTCATGGTGTCGAGGGCAGCGGCGTCGAGGTTGCGACTGGAGACTTTTGCGCCTTGCGAGCGCGCGGCTTTGACGGCACTCTTGACGACTTTGCGGTCGGGCTCGGCGGCCAGGGTGCATGATTTGCCGGACTTGCCGGCACGAGCTGTACGGCCGACTCTGTGGAGGTAGATGTCGTGGGTCTGGGGTGCTTCGTAGTTGATGACGCTGAGGACGTTTTTGATATCGAGACCACGGGAGGCAACGTCAGTGGCGAGGAGGTGGGTGGTTGTGCCGTCGCGGAAGGAGTTGACAGAGGCGATACGCTGGTCTTGGGTCATGCTACCGTGAAGCTCGGATGCTTTGAGGCCAAGGAGGCCGAGGATGATGCGAACGCGGTGTGCAGTGGCCTTGGTGCGGAGGAAGATGATGGTGCGTTGCTGGTAGTCAGGGATTGTGGTGACGAGAAGGCATAGGGCGGCGAGGCGGTATGCGTTTGTGTCTCTGCCTGGACGAAGCCTCAAGAACTCTTGGGTAAGACCAGAGACTGTACCGTGGTTGCTGTCGACTGAGAGGCGGATGGGTTTGTTCATACCTACGCGCACGAGTTTGTCGACGCTGGACGTCATTGTGGCGGAGAAGAGCATTGTTTGGCGGGATCGTGGGATGGTTTTCAAGATTTCGTCGAGCTCGTCAGTGAAACCTTGTTCAAGCATTCGGTCAGCTTCGTCGAGGACGAGGATCTCGAGGTTTTCCACAGCGAATGAGGCCGAATTGCGCATGTGATCGATAAAACGACCGGGGGTGGCAATGACGACGTCTGGGCGCTTTTTGAGGATTGCTTCTTGCTCGCGCAGGTTCATGCCACCTATGACTTGGGCAAAGGTGATGTCGGTGAAGCGGGCGAGTGCGACTGCAACGGCGTGGCACTGAACTGCCAGCTCTCGCGTGGGCATGAGGATGGCAACTCGGGTAGTGGGTATCTTCCGTGGTCTGTAGAGCAGACGTTCTAGAATGGGCAGGAGGAAGGCAGCCGTCTTGCCTGAACCGGTTTGCGCGGAGCCGACAACATCCAGACCTCGCAGGGCGACTGGGATGGTACGGGTTTGAATTGGTGTTGGTATGCTGAAATTGAGCGCGGCTAGAGCTCGAAGGAGCGGTCGCGACAGGGAGAATTGCTGGAAGGTGTCGGCGCCTGTTAGCGACTTGGAAGGCTGGGAGGTCTCCTCGTCGGCGAAGAATGCCTTTCGTTTTGCTGCTTCTTCAGCATCTTCTTGTGAAGAATGGTCGTCGTCGTCGTCAGAAGCAGCATCGCTGGCCATGTCATCGGGGTGTGCAAGGGGCGAGGCAATCGAGTCGTTGTCTGAGGCAGCTTCGTCGTCTTCGTCTTCCTCGTCTGACTCAGCTTCGTCTTCCTCCTTGTCCGACCCTTCGGATGGAGCATCCTCGTCTGACTCTGCACCTGCTCCAAAAGCATCTTCTGCCAGGTTCTCATCGTCAAAGTCGATCTCGTCGGCAGCTTCGTCGACAGGTCCGTCGACAGATGCGCCGTTGTCCAGCTCCTGCTGTGCTTTGTTCTTGTCTTTTCGGGCGGCCCGCCTGGCGATGATTTGATCAAGGTCCACGGCCTCTTTCGCTGGCTTGGATCGCTGGGTAGTCAAGGAGGAACCAGCATTGCCCCATCCGTCAAAGTCCTCGACGTTGTCGTCGGCTGGTGCGCCACCAATGTCGAACTCAAAGTCGCTATCCAAGGCATCGTCTTTCACTCCTGCCTCCTGCACAGACTCGTCTTCTGAGTTTGGCTCTGGCTCTGGCTCATGTTTCTTGTTGCGTTTCTGCTTTTTGGAGCTCTTGGGAAGGCTGGCAGCAGGAGCAGCTCGCTTTCGTTTCAAATTCTTCACTTCTGGCTCGCTCTCGACTTCACTAATGCTCAAGTCGTCATTGTCTGATAGAGTGCCGACGAACTCTTCATCGATCCGACTAGGGGCCATGGTGAGAGCAGGGGGAAGATGCGGTGTGACGAGGGAGAAGACTGTTGCGCGAGTCGCAATACTTGTGCTGACTGAACTTTGGAAGGCATAACTTTTGCTATCGATAAACTTCTTAGACTTGTTAGATTCATGCCTGGGCTCTCGTCCGGGTGCGCCAGGCAGGCCACAGGCGAGTGCTCCACTGCAGTCCTTCGAGAACGATTTCTAGAACTCCCTCCTCATCTCAAGGCGCACCAACCTCAATCTTCATTGCTGGTAGTAAAGGAACATTGCTGTGGTGTGCAGGGAAATGAGACTCGCCTGCACGCAACAGTCTTTTACACGGCTATCCGTAGAACACATGGACAAGCGGGGGCCCATAAGCATGACTTCTAAGGCATCTTCTGCGCACCGCCGCAGCATACTACGATGGAATGTGGAGTGTCTCACCAGTCCATGCTCTCTACTTGTATAGACACGGTACTGAAGCCTCCCTCCAGGCCGCATCTATGCGGATGCGACCAGTGGGAGCTGTCAGCCATTGTGTTGAGTCTCGCATTATAAATCTCGCAGGATCTTCATGTCTAGAACAGCTTGCTTCGCGATACACATGCAGGGCTGCCAACAATGCCCAAGACGTTCCAATCAGAACCAGATATCAAGTAGCGGTGTACAGCACGTTGTGTCTGGACTACATTGATTCGCAAGAAGCAACCTTCTCTGCCAGTGATCGCTTCTGTTATCGCGGGAGGAAATGTCCTGTCCCTTCCGGCCGTCGCTGTGGCGGATGCACTCATGAGGTGTGTGCAGCCCTTTTTAGAGTCAGGGTATGCACACCACTAGCTCTTGCACATGCAACTCGCCAAGCAGCCTCGCGCGTTGACTCACTCGTTTCAGACGCGTCAGAAATGACTCAACTTCCATCTCCATTATATCCAGCTTGGAGACTTGTGGAGAGCAGATCCGTAGACAGCCTGGCAGCACCTACAAAGTAACTTCAAAATAGGAATTGCCGGGATGGAGGAGAACAGTGTGGCGGTTGAACATGTCACCGACGACTCTTGAGGTGTACATCTACCTGGACAGGAGCATATTTCTTCTTTGCCAACCTCCAGAGTGAGGACCATGGCCAATGCAGGCGAAGCTCGCCTACGCCGATCTGCCAGCGGGACATCTCGGTAGGGCTATTGCTAGAGCGAGCTTATCTGTCAGAGCATTTTGACGTTTCAGTAGCTTCAGTACAAGGACGTGAAACAGCACCTCTCGTATGGGTAGGAGTGGAGTGACGGAGCGATGCAGTAAAGAGCAAGAGGGTGCTGATGTGGAAGTCCTATCCTACTAGCCCCCCGGCGTGGTGTGCTACAGCAGGGATGGGCAAGCCACATAATTCTTGTTCCACCAATTTTGGCTAACACATGCAACGAGTGCTCAACGACCACAAGCGACTACGACGGAAGCATCGATCCAGGATGAGACTGCTTTTAGCCGCAGCACACCATTCCCACCAGATCCGACGGCCACAGCTGCTGTCCGCGTGCAATGTCCAATGCAAGCCGTCGAGACGTGCACAGTGGACACTGATTCGTGCATGACAACAATCAGCTCGGCCTGATTCTGAAATTTTTGGTGCCCTTCCTTATCCTGCCACGCCTGCCTGTACTGTATATACTCCTACGTGTTGTCTAGCCAGCCGTCTTCTTCATCATGAGCAACTCTACCTCTGCTACTGACCCCTCTACTGACCATCATGGCTCCTCGCGACCAGAGTCCCATGCCACCACCTCCAGTAAGCTAGAATGTGCCCCCACGTCGAGGAGGGACACTAATCTCTGTTTGCGCAGCCTCCAAACTCTCCAGTAATGAAGTAGAGGCGATCCAGCGAGAACGCAAAGAGAAGACCAGCTTCTTCCGACAAGCAATCACACAAACGCCCGATTTTCCCAAACCTGGCATCCTCTTCGAAGACATCTTCCCCATCTTCACTTCCCCTCCCCACCACGAAGCCCTGATCCGAGCGTACGAGCTACAAATCCAGGAGCTAGGAGTCGGCACACCAGATGTCATTGTCGGCCTCGACGCTCGTGGCTTCCTGATCGGTCCCACGCTCGCCCTGCGAGCAGGCTGCAAATTTGTGCCGGTCAGAAAAGCGGGCAAACTGCCAGGAAAGCTCGAGACAGTGACCTACGACAAAGAGTACGGTGCTGATTCTTTCGCTATCCAGACCGCCTCAATCAAGCCTGGCGACAAGGTCCTCGTTGTGGACGATCTCATTGCTACTGGTGGCTCGGCTGCCGCTGCAGGGGAACTCGTCAAGAAATGCGGTGGTCAGCTGCTAGGCTACATCTTCATCATTGAGCTGACCGGCCTAAAGGGCAGGGGCAAGCTAGATGCTCCTGTTTATACGTTGATTGAGAGTCAGGCGTGAAGTGCATGGCACTCGATTCCTTCTCACGAGAATCTTGTGGAACAGCACGGTTGGAAGGAAGAAACCACCCACTCGACCTGAGCACGCATACACGCGGAGCTCCCGCTCTACAATCGGGCTGATCCAGCCAACTCATACCTGCTGCTGTCCAGGCTGTGATCGCATCTGAGGGGCTGTTCTCCAGACCTTCCTAGCAGCCTCTGTGCTTCTTCTTTGGACGGCTCTCTGCAATTGAACAGGGCAACACTGACTCGGGGGAAATTCGACGCTAGAGCTGTGCTCGTGGGGCTGCTTGGACAGACTTCAGCGCCGCTTGCAGATCGCCAAGGTCATCCGACGTTTGAGCCTTATGAGAGAACACAATCTTGCCGTTGGCGTCCGCTGCAAACACGCCAGCCTCTTGCCATCGAGAGCCAGATTCAGTTGGCCGGACATTGTAGCCTTCGGTCTTGCCCAGGTTGATGGCAGCAGACAAGCTGGAGGGGTTCAGTACGGCCCAGATGCTGGACAGTCCTAGTCCATAGATGGCGAAGGACTCTTGACCATCATCGACGACCACTTGGACTCTGCCAGCACCACCGATTTCGTTTAGCCATTTGTCCGTTGCGGGCTGGTCACTATGAGATACGGCAATACATTGGACCTCAGGATTGTGTTCGGCCATATCTCGCAGCTTTGCCAAGACTTTCTCGGCGACTGCCCCAGTTAGCACCAGACTGCGGGCGTACGTAGATAGTAAGAATTACATGGGCAACCACAATGCCTCAGGAATGCCATGATGACCGGTTTCCCATCGCTTCGTGGCAGCTTCAATTGTGGTGTGGAAGGTGCCTGAGCGCCGACCTCGGGCACTTTCTGCACGGCATGCTGGGGCTTCGAGAATGGGTTCCACGAGGAAAGCTCCTGCTGAAATGTCATCTTAGCTTGACTCGTAATAACTATGGGTCGACTGCAATCGAGGCGTAGGTAGACACGTAGGTAGTCCTCACAATACTTTATTATACTTTCTGACGTCTGATCTGCCCGAGGGTGAAATCTTCCTTCCTTCTTATTGGTGACATGGTCACAGAGGAGATCCCCACTTGCTCATCGATCTGGGCGCGAACTTACACCGGCGGCTGCGCTGCAACAATTCATGGAGTAGACTAGATCGGCTCGAGCGTGTCTGGTTGCTTTTCCGAGCCTGATAGCCTTCACAGCGCCTGCTAGGTCACTCGTTTGGCTTTTGAATTGCAACCGATCAGGGACACGCAAGTGCCGATGAGGTGAGCGGCAGAGAGCGGGCGCACAAACTCGACCCCGAAGCGCCAGTGCCGGCGACGGCGACCTCATGAGGCGCATACGACGAGATGGCGTCTATCAGCCCTGAACTCGAGGACGAGCTGCGCGCACTCGACCACGAGCTAGAAGAGGGAGACATCACCAAGAAGGGCTACGACAAGAGGAGGACTGCCATCCTCTCCAAGTACCTCGCTCCAGCACCCGCCCCAGAGAGGCGCACCGGCCTGCAGATTCACCGCCCAGACGATACTACCCATCCTGCTGCCTCTCGCGATGACCTTCGCGCTGATTCACTTTCGCGCCTCGAGGGCGCCGGCAGGAGGAGCAGCACCAATGACTCCCTGAGAAGTGCTACCATGACTGCGGTGCCCACGCAGTTCAGTCGCCAAAGCTCAATCTCGGCCTACGACGAGCCGCCCATGCAGCCTCCGAGTCATGCTTCGCGCTTCATACAGCAGCAGGTTGGAGGTGGCGTCGGTGGTGCAGGTGGAGGTGCAGCTGCCGGTCTAGGGTTAGCTGGCGCACGGCATATGTCGATCGCCTCCATGGACGACCGCAGGAGTACCATGACCCGCGGGTCACTGGACAATTCGAGAACACAAACCCTCCTGCACCAAGACTATGCCTTCAACCCCGACCAGCAGCAGGTCTACTCCCCCGGCCCCGAAACACGCACCTCCACCATGGTCGGTACAGAAGGCTACTTCTCTGACTTCGCCGGCCAACAGCGCGAAGTCGAAGAACAAGACTATGGCGTCGGCCACATGCACCGCTACTCCCAGTCAGAGATCACCTCTCCCACCACTCAGGTTCCCCCACCTTTCCTCAGCTCAGGTGAACTAGCCGGCGGTGCAGCCGTACACTTGATGCCCCTCGAGCCGCGCGATGTCCCCTTCACCATCTGCGATCCCCACGATAGCAACACCGAAATGACCCGTTTCGAGAACATAGCCCTCATCCTACGTCACCGAGCCCGCACAACACCTAGGCAGGCCGCCTACTGGGTCTTAGACCAGAAGGGCAAGGAGTTGGTCAGTATAACTTGGGAGAAACTCCAACTGCGCGCCGAGAAAGTTGCCCAGGTTATTAGAGACAAGAGCAGTTTATACCGTGGCGATCGGGTAGCCTTGATCTACACCGAGTCAGAAGTCATCGAGTTCGCCGTCGCTCTGCTGGGCTGCTTCATTGCCGGTGTGGTGGCTGTACCGATCAACGATCTCAAAAATTACAACCGCCTCAATGTCGTGTTAACGTCCACTCAAGCACATCTGGCATTGACGACGGAAGCCAATCTCAAGAACTTCCAGCGCGACATCACCACCGCGAAACAGAACTGGCCCAGGGGAGTAGAGTGGTGGAAAACAAATGAGTTCGGCAGCTATCATCCTAAGAAGAAAGGCGAGGAACCACCACTTGTTGTGCCCGATCTTGCTTATATCGAGTTCAGCACTGCTCCCACAGGCGACTTAAGGGGCGTGGTCATGAGCCATAAGACAATAATGCACCAAATGGCTACACTGACGGCTATGATCACCACCGCGACGAGTAACAGCAGAAAGGACACCTTCAACCCGAATCTCAGGGACAAGTATGGCCATGTCGTTACAGGAACACGCCACGGCGAGACCATATTGTCGTATATCGATCCCCGCCATAGCATCGGAATGATCTTGAGCGTCCTTTTGAACGTCTATGGCGGGCATACCGTGTACAACATGGACAACAGAAGTGTAGAGACACCCGGCTTGTACGCCCACCTGATCACAAAGTACAGGGCGACTCTCCTGGTGGCCGACTACCCGGGTCTGAAACGAGCAGCTATCAACTACCAAGCTGATCCTATGACCACGCGGAACTACAAGAAGGGCACAGAACCCAATTTCAGCTCGGTCAAATTATGTTTGATCGACACGCTGACCGTGGACCCTGAATTTCATGAAGTGCTGGCGGATAGATGGCTTAGACCGCTTAGAAACCCGAGAGCTCGAGAAGTGGTGGCGCCAATGTTATGTCTCCCAGAACACGGCGGCATGGTCATATCGATGCGCGACTGGCTTGGTGGTGAGGAACGAATGGGCTGCTCCCTTATCCACGACATGGATCGCGATAAAATCGAGGAGGAAGAGAAACGAGAAGACGGGGCCGATTCCAGCAGGACTGGCTTTGGCAGTAGTCTGATTGGTGGCGGCAGTAAATCGAGCAAAAAAGAGAAGAAGATTGTTGACGACCTTGGTGAAGTACTTCTCGACAAAGAAGCGCTTAAGACAAACGATGTCGTCGTATTGGCCATGGGTTCCGAAGCACGGGAGAAAGCGGCTTCATACCCTAATGCTGTCCGATGCGGTGCCTTCGGCTACCCGATACCCGACGCCACGCTGTGCGTGGTCGATCCAGAATCTGGCCTGCTATGCTCGCCGAACAGCGTTGGTGAGATATGGGTGGACT
Source organism: Knufia petricola (assembly GCA_002319055.1). Classification (NCBI taxonomy): domain Eukaryota; kingdom Fungi; phylum Ascomycota; class Eurotiomycetes; order Chaetothyriales; family Trichomeriaceae; genus Knufia; species Knufia petricola. The sequence goes on along the minus strand of NMUC01000058.1, from coordinate 22,220 downwards.
CGCCGTCTTTGTCGGGCGGCTTCTGGGCACTGCCTAGGCATACCGAGATCATTTTTCACGCGCGGCCATTTTGTTTCAAAGAGGGCAACCCAACACCTTCCGCGCTCGACATGGAGTTTCTGAGGACCGGCTTGTTGGGGTGCGTGATTGAGGGCAAGGTTTATGTCCTGGGTCTGTACGAAGACAGGTTGCGGCAAAGGGTCGAATGGGTCGAGCACGGTATCGCTGTACAGGAGCATCGGTACTATTTCGTGCAGCACCTGATTCTGAGCATCATGCGGAATGTGCCGAAAATACACGATTGTTCGGCGTTTGACTGCTTCGTCAACGATGAGCATTTGCCTGTCGTGCTGCTGGAGACAGCGGCGGCGTCGACCGCACCACTTACATCTGGTGGTCCACCTCAACAACCAGATATACCCGTACTGGATTCCTTGGCTGAGCGAGCAATGGACATATTACTGCAAGAACACCAGCTGCGAGTCTATTGCGTAATGATCACGGCACCCGGTGTCCTGCCGCGAGTCGTCAAGAACGGCAGGCGCGAGATCGGCAACATGCTATGCAGGAAAGAATTTGACCGCGGATCGCTGCCTTGCGTGCACGTCAAATTTGGCGTCTCGCGAGCAGTCCAAAACCTCGCTGTAGGAGAAGACATCGAAGGTGGCATCTGGTCGCCTGCCTCCAGCGCAATGCGTGACGAACTCCTCTTCGAGCAAGAAAAACAGTGGTCCGGCGCAGACTATCGCGAAGTCGTCATCGATGATCGCACTTCGACATCTCTCAGCAATTTCACGAATATCTTCGACCTAATGCAATGGCGTGTTGCCCGTCAAGCGGACGAACAGGCCTACTGCACGATCGATGGTCGTGGCAAAGAAGGCAAGCCAGTAACTTGGAAAAAGTTCGATCTCCGAGTCGCCAGCGTGGCCATGTACCTCAAGAACAAAGTGCGGCTAAAAGCTGGGGACCACGTTGTGCTAATGTACACCCATAGCGAAGAATACGTTTTCGCCGTCTATGCTTGTATGGTGCTAGGGTTAGTCGGCATTCCTGTTGCGCCATTGGATCAGAACCGACTTGCAGAGGATGCACCCGCCTTCCTCCATATCGTGGCAGACATGAGCGTCAAAGCCGTAGTCTGCAACGCCGAAGTAAATGATTTGTTCAAACAGAAACCAGTCTCTCAACATCTCAAACAATCAGCACAATACCTCAAGACATCCATCCCACCAGTATACAATACCAACAAACCACCGAAACAATCTCACGGCTGCCGTGACCTCGGACTTACCATCAACCGTTCCTGGATAAGCTCCACGAACCCGGTATTAATATGGACTTATTGGACGCCTGATCAACGGCGCATTTCTGTGCAACTAACCCACAACACCCTTTTGGGTATGTGCAAAGTCCAGAAACAGACTTTCCAAATGACATCTTCCAAACCGGTCCTCGGCTGTGTCAGAAGTACGATTGGTATCGGCTTCTTGCACACATGTTTAATGGGTGTCTACAATGGCTGCGGTACATATCTCATGTCCCCACTTGACTTTGCGCAGAATCCGACACAGCTGTTCACGGGCTTGTCACGCTACAAGGTTAAGGATACTTACGCCACGACACAAATGCTCGACTTCGCGATGGGAAATATGGCCGGCAAAGGATTCAGTCTCCATGAACTGAGGAACTTGATGATTAGCACTGAAGCACGACCTCGACAGGACATCTTCGCGAAGGTACGGCATCACTTTGCGCAGACTGGATTAGACAGAACCGCCATCAATACTGTCTACTCACATGTTTTGAACCCAATGATCAGCAGCCGGTCTTATATGTCGATTGAGCCTATCGAGCTCTTTCTTGACACACGCGCGTTGAGGCGAGGGCTGGTGTATCCCGTTGATCCAGATACCGACCCCAGGGCTTTGTGTGTTCAGGACAGTGGAATGGTGCCCATATCTACACGTGTTGCCATTGTGAATCCCGAGACATGTGCGCTCTGCCACGTGGGCGAGTTTGGTGAGATCTGGGTTCAATCCGAAGCCTGCGCAAAATCGTTCTACATGTCTAAGCAGGTTTTTGACGAAGAGAGGTTCAACGGCCGACTTGTTGGCGATACACCCAATGAAGTGTACGTCCGGACGGGTGACCTTGGTTTCTTACACAACGTTACAAGACCCATTGGCGCAAACAACCAGCCAGTTGAGATGCAAATTCTCTTCGTCCTTGGTAATATTGGCGAGACTTTCGAGGTCAATGGCCTGAACCATTTCCCTGTCGATATTGAGAACAGCATCGAACGCTGCCATGGCAACATCACTCCCGGTGGTTGCGCCGTATTCCAAGCGGGTGGAATGTCGGTCGTTGTCATCGAAGTCCGGCAAAAGTCGTGGCTAGCATCTATGGTGCCTGTGATCGTAAATGTCGTCCTTAGCGAGCACCAGATTATTGTTGACATCGTCGCATTTGTGGGGCCAGGCGACTTCCCACGGTCGAGACTTGCCGAGAAACAACGAGGCAAGATTCTGGCCTCGTGGGTAACGAGAAAATTAAGGACGATTGCGCAGTTCGGTATTCGAGATCCAGATGGCGACGCAACTTTCATGGACCATATGGCGAACCGCCGGTCGATAATGATGGCCCGAGCAAGCAGTCAGGAGCCAAGAAGCAGCATGGCACCGTCTGATCAACCGTCACCCGCGCCCGTGAGGAATGATGCGATGAGCCACAGGAGCAGCATCATGCCGGAATCACCTCTCAACATACCATCGTCTCAACCACAGGCACACGAACGATCAAGATCACAATCACAATCACAGCAGCAAGCACAAGCTGATTATTTGCCGTTGAGCTTGCAGCAAAATGATTACCACATTGATACCACAGGCATGTTCGACCGCCGCTCCTCATCCAATACGAACCGTATTCCCCCTACCGCAGACCCACAAACCGCAGACACACCAGTTGTCGCATTGAATGACCGCCCCTACCCGGACCGCATTGAGTCGAACAACTCCTACGAACTGCCCACCGAATACCACGAGAACAACACCTACCAAGGCGGGGACGAAAAGTTCTTCGACCCGAACGCCGACCCCGTACGGCCGTACGGAGACTACACACCCATCGGCTCCTCCGAAGACTTACACCTCGCCGAGAACGGACGGCCAAGGCTATCCCTTGCAAACCCAGACACATATGGCGGCGAAGATTCGAATTCAAATACGCCTACCACGGTAGCCAACACCGTAACACCAACCAGTGCATTCCCCGAGTCTGGGAGTGCCAACGGCAACACCCAAGGACAACGTGATACCTTCGCCGAAGCATCGCCCTACAGCGACATCGGCAATCCCTTCGCAGACCATATTCCCCCCGGCGCCGGCATGCCGGCCTTCGAAATTCCGCAGCGGTCGCCCCTGAGACCGCAACAGCCATACGCGTCGCCGCAGCAGCAGACGCAGACCGACAATCCAGCCACGAAGGGGAGGGCGCTACTGCCGAGTCAGATACGCATTACGAATGCGAGTGCGGACACGGTACCGCCGCCATTAAGCCCGGCGTATGCGAATCCCGGGTATAATCCATCGAGGCATGAGATTCGAAGGAAGCCATCGCCGAATCCAGATCGGCAAATGCTGATCCAGCAGCAGCAGCAGCAACAACAGCAGGAGAGGTTGCAACCGGATGCCGCCAAGGGCAACGCCGATGCGGACGTGCAGAGCCAGTTCGGGAGTGTGAGGAGACGGTATGATGGAAGTGCCTATGGAGAATGGGAGTATTGATAAAGACAAAGCGGGTCACGGTGTGTGTGTGGCTTTTAATCCTGTCTGTCCATAGCGTATCATGTCATGACATTTCATGATCACATCGTGTTTTGAGCTTGCAGAAGTTGATGTGCCTGTCTGCCTGTCTGCCTGGCAGTGCAGCGTTATGCCATGCATGCTGTTTGCGCGGGCAGTGCCTTGACGTGAACGACGAACGCTGTGGGTTGATTGCGTACTTCAGCGTGCACGAGAGGGGAGGAGAGTATACACGCTGGCCACAAACTTCAAAATGTGCGATCAGACGGGATGTTGTGGAATGAAATGGGATGAGATGATATTAATGATGATGATTTTAGCGCTAAGCTACCAGCTTCGCCGGCGTGGCGTGGCGTGGCGCGGTATGCGACACTGTAGACTGATGGGAATTGGATCGACTCCTGCGGCTGCTTGACGGATCCAAGTGTCAGTCCGGTACAATACAGTACAATTCAGTGCTAGGAGATGCGCTCGTAGGCAGAATGTAGTGTTCTCTTTTTGTTCGGGCTGAGTATGTACTGTATGCGCCGGCGAAGGTACTGTATGTATACTACAGCTCGGCACCGATCTAATTTGGCTTGGCTTGACTTGGCTTGGCTTGGCTTGGCTCGGTTTAGCGGGGCCAGCTGCCTGAAGTTTCGAGGGCGCGAGGTCGAGGTTAAAGTGGGGCTGATGAGTGATTTTGGATGGTTGGATACAGCGCCAGTGTGATCCGGGATGAGGTGCAGAGGTCTGAACGTCTTAGCAGGTGGGGCTTGGGGGGGTGGTTGGAGTGTCTGAGTCTCTTTGTAGGTTGGCGTTCTGGTATACTACTCATTGTTGGCCTGGGTGGATATGCTAGCGGGCGACTGTGCTACGAAGCGTGTATGGGACGAGAAGCCTTTGGGACGGTTACGTTAAGAGTAGAAGAGCATGCGTACAGTCTGTGCCGCGCGTGGTCGGCAGAGCAGTGCTGGGGCTGGTTCAATTGCACGATGCACGCATGGATGAGCAGGGCAAGAGGACTACGTGGTGCCGAGCTGCGAAAGGGAATGTTTTGAGTTATCTACGTGACAGATCATACGAGCCACACAGAACTCTCGGGTGTCTTGGTGTTTCTATAAGACCGCTTGCTCTTCCTCTCGTTGCTGCTGCGCTTGTGCGTGCTTTCGTGGTAATACGGAGCTCTTTTCGTGTCTCGCAGGTGTTCCAGTAACAACCGTTCTTTGTCATGTACCAGTGCCATGACCGCTAATGGAAGTACAATGATTACTGCAGCCGCTTTGTCGCCACTAGTAGTTGTTCGAGGATCAAGCCTTCTGTTCTAGACCTGATCGAACCACTAGCTACTCATGGCTTCCAGACATCGAAGTGTCTTCATTAATGGCCAGAGCCGTCGAGGTCGTGGTCTTGTAAATCGCATTCTGTAGGTTTAAAGTCAAATTGCTCAACCTTTAGCTCATCCTGCAAAATCGCTCCTCCGCCTCCACAAGCTTAATATCGAAAGCTCTCCTGTTAGTGAACTTCGGTCGCTTCTTTATGCCATCTTGGATGGTGTTCATAAGCGCAGTCAGCCTTGAACCTCGTTCGGTGTTGTAATAACCTCGGGACATCGTGATTGCAATCGTGTTATCGAACGAGATCTTGATCTTCGCCAAGTCCCCATTTCTGAAGAGAGTATACGAATGAGTATCGTAAGCGAAGAGTTCTGTTTCGTGGACATGATCGAGACTCGATTCCATTAACCGACCAATGAACATGATGTCGTCGAACGACATAACCTCAACGCAAAATGGAAAGCCACGGAAGCTGAGTTCGGTGAAAGATCGCGACCAAATGCATGTTGCTAGAAGACGTGCTGGTGTCCCATACTTTTGGGCAAGAAGTGATCGAAGATCCACTACCTTCTGTAGATGTCTTTGAGCGATATTGCTGAATGGCACTGGTGTACTCCTGGTCGACCTGAGCCTAGGTTTGAAGCAGGTGGCTAGTATGAATTGAGCCTTCTCGAACAGTAGCGGCTCAGCTTCTTGGTGGACCAATCTGCAAGTGAGAAATAGATTTAACGCTAATTTCGTCGACGGCAAATGTCCCTGAACCTGGTAACCAAAAGGCGAATCATCCCTGAAATGACACTGGCATTGTCCCACCTCGTCCTGACAAGTTGGGTCGTACATACTGACAGTGAGTGACATAAAATAAGCCTCGTAGACCATAAGTCTGATCTCTGCAGGTATGTCTCCGATCCATTGTAGAGATTGAGTCGCCATGCTGATGGATGAGTGGAAACCTTAAGGGGTGGAACAACTTAGATTTTGGTGGGTTGTCAATGGAGATGGAGAAAGACCTGAGACTATAGATGCAACTGCCCAGGTCGCGAGGAAGACGGCGAATTGGTACGTCATCTCTTTTCTGAGGTGCTCCTTCACTTGTATAGCGCTAGTGACACACAAAGGGTCCGTGAGCGGACTGAGCAGCCACAATCGGATATCTCCATTCTTGGTAAAGACCGCTCAGGTGCAAGCACCTTCACTCTTGAGACATAGACCGCAGTCTGTCTGTCACTTACATGGTTCAGCCGCCCGCAATTTCCCTGCACAGCCTTCACTGTGCTAGCGCCGCAATCGCGTGACAATGAGCAGTTTGTGTGCCTATGAGTGAATGATCATCCATCCTATAATTCATAACTTGTTCTCTTCACCTAACAGCAAACTCTTTGTCTTTGCATGTTACCAGCCCCTCTATAAGTTGACAGTGTTTTTAGTCGCCGACTTCAAGACAGGCGGCAACGCCTAGCATACTAAGCATTATTGTTGTAAAGAGGATTGGCTTCAACTTCTGCAACCCACAACTCCCAAGGCCGATCGACGGTCCCAGCGTTTGAGTCTTCAGCCGCCGCCGCCTGCTCCGCAGTCAGGGGCACGAAATCATCGGAGAACAAAGCAGGCTGACCACCTCCACTCTCCCATGCATTCATGTTCATACCTTGCCCAGCGAGCCCACCAAATGCATTCCGCAGCAGCGTAGCATCCGTCTGGACCCTTGCATTGGTGGTCGCAAAGACAGCCCGATATACCGCTTGCTTAATGTCAGATCCCCAAGTCGTGAAGCCATGCTTCCGCATCAAGACCAAGGTTCGATCTGGGGTGTCCCTCGCCTGTCCAGCCGTCTGGTTTTCGGGCGCCACGAAAGTCCCCGCTAAGCTCGCCCCTTCTCGTTCATTCCGCACAAGCATATCATGCTTGTCGGTCTCATTATACACATCCTCGATGTCCCACAGCGGTACTTCAGTACCCAGAAACCCCGGCATATGATATACCGGTCTTAGTGGCACTCCACTGACAGCATAAGGCAGGACGTCAGGCGCGTGAGCGTGGATGACGCAGGAGACATTGTCGAAGCGCTTGTACATCTCACTGTGGATGTACCGCTCGATGTAGCCACGAGGAGCGTTAGGGTCAGCAGCGGAAGCGTCCTCGACGTTGTATGTGACCAAATCTGAAGGTGAGGACACGAGGGCAGGAGCGCGATTGGCAGACATGATGAATTGGGATGCGTCATCTGGGTGTCGAACTGAGACATGCCCGTAGGCATCGACAACAGAGTGGTAGTGGAGAATATGGTTAGCTGAGATAAGACTTGCTAGGAGGGCGGTTAGGTTGGCCATGGCTGTAAGACACGTAATGTGAGTAACGAGCAGTAAAAAGATCGAGCAAAAGCCGTCGATGCTCAAATATCAAGCTCCAAGATGCTCAGCTCGCAACCTTTATCAACTCCGCTGCAGGAGGACTGACGTTTCTGTAGATTCGCGCCCCATGACGTTTACTACGCTCGATCTCGTCTAGACATGCATGGCAAACCACGGACTTCCTCACTCTGTCGATCGTGATCTTCGTGACAAGGATTCTCCATGTTTTCGTGATTGTAGCTTGCAGTATCCGAAAATACAAAGCCGAATGTCGATTTTACGTGTAACTACATGCATAGCAAGAATGGCGGTAGAATACGTCATCGTTGCGCTGAGGAGGGTAGTTGCGCCCGCATCGGACGCAAATTTCCAAGGGCAGCAGAGTGGACCAGCATTGAAGCCACAGTGTCTATGTACGGAATTAAGTTGTCTTGCATATACGGTGTCAGTGGTCTTGTGATCGAGTGTTTCGTTGCTTCCGACCGTACACCAACCGCATAAACCAGGTAAGAGCAGACGACGATACCAATGCGGCCGCTGCAAAGGCCTGCAAGCTGGCCACGACATTTCCTCAGTAGCTCCAGCCGAAGGACTCCCATGTGCCGATTTACGAAGTCCGTAGTCAACTTGAGTCTTGAGAGTGTCTGCAGCGACATGATAGCGCTAGAGAAGAGACCGTAAAGCACACTAAGGACAACCAACCCAAGGAGTATGCAAATAGGACCAGCGTCGAAGTCGTAGGACATATGCAGAGGAGTAGGGGTTATGAGCGAATAGCGCCGCTGGAAGCTCACCAGAAGATCGGTTCAGGAGAAAGTTGGTCGCCAATCACGAACATGCGGGTATCCGATAAGCGAAATGCAACGATCACGGCAACCGATGCCAATCGCTTTGAACGAGCTGAGCCGAAATACTGAAGTGCATCGTTGGACTCTGAGGGACTTTCTGTTCGAACGCCGACACAGGTGGTGTGAGATCGCTGTGGCCAACGCTGCATGCATGCAAGCGCTGTGGACTTCACACTGGCAACAATTGCCATATGCCGCGAAGTATCCTGCTAAGATGTTCGTAGTGTGAGCTAGCGAAACGTAATCGTCAGCCGTAGTCTGACATGGCCAACACCCACAGGCATGTCCCTCCAGCACATGGGAAGTCGCGCACGATAGTGCTCAATTGTGATGGAATGCAGTGTTGTAGGAAAGACAGAAGGCGAGGCTGTTTTAGACAAGCTGGAATCGGGATAGACACGTGGCGCGCCTGCTTGCCCACGATTTCACGTGACCAAGACCCGGTGGTTTCTGGGGTTGGGCCCAGATCAGTCGACGTCATTGGCAGTTATCAGGCATTCGCAGCGATCGGCCACTGAAAGGGCAGCCCACGTCAGTTTCCAGCACCAACAAACATAGTACCTGGTGAACCGCAATACAACCACACACACTTTCCCGGTGATTCCTACAGTTTTGCAGCTACTGCCAGCGATATTCGAGGTTAAATACTACATACAAACCCACTGTGATAACGACGCACGAGATATGAAGGTCAAGTGGCTCTGTCAATGAAGACTACATCGTTTGTAAACTAGTGCCTGGAACGGTCAAATAGGCGAGTCAACTCGGCCTTCTGGGCACCAGCCCACCACAGCGGCAGCTATGTCTTCGAACATACTAGAGATCTCTTTCAGACGCACACAGTCTGTGAACTTGTCAGCCGCTATCAGAAGCTACATCGAGTCCAAGTTTGACCAGCAGCCAGCAGCGTTCGACGATGACTGTAGAGCGATCGAGCGGTTGCGCGAAGATGCCATACACGTGGTTGAGCCGCACACGACTGGCATTCAGAAGCTCACGGTGTACGCGGCTCAGCTGAGATACATGGTAAGCCGAACAATATACCTGGGTGGCAGAGTGTAGAGGAAATATTGACTGAACCATCTGTAGAGCAGCAAGTTTCCGCTCGAGCTCGGCGTCGACTTCTCATGGTGGCCCTCAATAGGCTACCACACCGACTCACCAGTCACCCAGAACAATATCCGCTTCGAACTCGCCAACGTTCTCTTCAATCTCGCAGCCCTTTATTCCCAGCTAGCATTCACGAACAACCGCACCACGCCAGAAGGGCTAAAACAAGCAGCGCAATATGAAGTGGCAGCGGCAGGCACCCTCAATTTCCTCCGTTCAGAGATCATTCCTGACATGCGCTCAACCCCGCCAGAAGATATGGATGAATCGACCCTGCTGAGCTTGGAGAACATGTGTCTGGCGCAGGCCCAGGAGTGTTTCTGGGGCAAAGCTGTTAAGGATTCGATGAAAGATGGAACAATCGCCCGCCTGGCAGCTTGTGTCTCAGACTACTATGCTGCAGCTGGTGATTGGGCAATCAAGTCAGATGCAGTCAGTACCGAGTGGATACACCATCTCGGTGCAAAGCATCACCATTTCGCTGCCGCTGCTCAGTACCGGCAGTCCGTCGACAGCCTAGAAAAGAGGAAGTATGGCGAGGAGGTGGCCAGGCTACGAGATGCTCTAATATGCGTCGACGAAGGTCTGAAGGAGAAGAAGTGGATCAATCGAGTTGTTGAGGGCGACCTGAACGGCCTGCGCAGCCGCGTGAAAGAAGAGCTGAGAAGAGCAGAAAAGGACAACGATGTCATATACCTTTTGCCTGTCCCTCCCAAGTCCGAGCTCAAGATACTCGATAGGGCCAACATGGTCGCACCCAAACCCCCCAAGGAAGTCAGTCAAGGCATGCACATGCTCGCTGCGAACGGTCCGTTGGGTCGACCACTCTTCGAGAGACTCGTTCCATATGCGGTTCACCAAGCAGCCCAAGTCTACACCGAGAAACGAGACAGGCTAGTCACACAGAGCATCGTGGCTGATCTGGAAGCAATGACCACCAGATTGCGCGAACTCCTCGCCGAATTGAGTCTGCCAGGTTCTCTACAAGCGCTCGAAAAGCCACTGGGCTTGCCTCCTTCCCTACTGTCTAAGGCTGAAGACCTGCGCCAGCAGGATGCCCTTTATAGGCTGAAGCGCTCGAGTGAAGACACGACAAAGATCAAAACAAGTGATTTCGCAACCTATCAGGATGCGGTATCTTTACTCGACTCCGAAAAAGCTGAAGACGATAGATGTCGCGCAAAATATGGTACCGAAAGATGGACGAGGCCTCCTAGTGAACTCGCATTGTCGAAGTGGTGGAAGCAAAGCACCGATCTGCAAGGATACCTCAACAGTGCAGGATCCTCAGACAACCTGGTACAGTCCAAAATTCGCGAGAACGAACACATCCTGCGCCTACTCACCGGCCCAGATCGTGAAATTGAGCGATACGTGCCTAGCTCGAGGAATCTGTCGATAACGCCAGCAATTGAGAAGGCGTCGTCGAAGCTTCGTGGAGCCCTCAACGACGTCAGCAGGCTCGAGACCAGGCGGCGGAGGAAAGTTGAAGCCATACGCAGCAAGGCGAAGGCTGATGACATAAGTCCCGCGCTGCATGTTGAAGCAGCCCGCCTGGAGCGCGAATATCCCATGCAACCGATTTCCGCCTCCCAATTTGAGCATCTGTTTGACGAGAGACTCGAGGTCTACGAAGCAGATCGCGAAGCATTGGCTGAAGAGCAGGAGGAGCAGGACCAGCTATGTGCTCGGATCCGTGAAGCTAACAAAAACTTTTTGCAAGCACGGCGCGGCGAAACAGAGTCCGTAACGAAAGACCGAGAACGTGCTCTGCAGGAGCTGGAGAACGGCTACGTGAAATACAAAGAAATCGTACAGAATCTGGAAAACGGCCGCAAGTTCTACAATGACTTGGCTGGCCACGTTACGCGTTTCCGAGACGGCGTGCGTGCTGCAGTCGCACAAAGACGGCAGGAGGCATCGGAGATCGAGGCAGAGATTGGCGTTGGTGGGATGCAATTACAGGAACGGCGGGAGTTGCGGAGTCAGAAAAAGAAGGAGAAAGAGCAGCAAGGGGCGACCAACCCGCCCTCGCGGAGCATGAAGAATGTACCGGACGCATTGCCGGCGCCAACCCCTATCCAAGAGAGACGAGGAAGCGCGGGGCCGCCGACGCCTCCTGTCATTGCAGCTGCGGCGCAGAACTCTACTACTATGCCGATGCCTGGCAGCATGCCCATGGCTAACGGCAACGCCAACGGCAATGCGCCGCCCAGGGGTGCGGTATGGGATCCAGCAATGGGTATCAAGTTTGGTGGGTCACCGATGGCAACCCAGCATGCTCAAGGACGAGGTAGATAGCTTGTGTGCCTAGTAATCAATGAACGTTCGAACGGTCGCCATGAGATTACGTCTCGAAGTAATTTGAGACTTGAAACCGCCTGCTTTGCCGAACACGAACGTTGCCACGAGATCTAACCAGGGCATCATCCACTGTGTAGAAAGTTCTGCGCCGGGCATCAACCCCAGGCTGCGTATCGCTGATTGTTGATCTGATCCGTAACGCGCCTCCTCCGATCTACCATGCACTGTACCTGCCCTCCACAAGCACGAGAAGCAGTCGCTGCACTGGCTGCTACGGGCGCACCGTGAGGCACTCAGGTTCCCGAAATAAGGACAAGGACAAGGACAAGGCACCCCAACCGTACTCTACTCTACTGCGCACCCGTGGTCTTGCCGTGCTACCTCGTCCCGAGTACCGCGCCATACCTCGCGCTTGCCAGATCCTCTTCAGATGGTCAGAAGGAAGCGACGACCGTAAACAGGAATACAGCGGCGGCCCGTGTGTCAGGAAGAAACGTGTCCCGGTACCGCTCACATTGGCCACCGCTACATCTGGTTCTCTGCTCCCGGTCGGTTTGGGCGGTCAATGTATGTATGTCCTACTGCGCTCAATGTTCCGCGATACCATCAATGACCCGAGATTTGGTCTGGTTGGAGGTTATTCACCAACGACGCTACGTGCAGATAATTAGCACACCTTGACCAGGCTAAAGTTCTGGGTTGTGATGGATGGTGAGCTCTACCTGGTTTGTATCCCTGCCCAGCAGCCATTATAACATGCGCTTGCGCGTAGGAGGCTGTCGCCATTCCTTCCCAAGCGTGTGATGGTTAGCAATGGCGGCGCTGCATCGGTGCGGGACCATAGCGCAACCTCTTTCAAGACAGTTGGTCCATGCTGATCCGGCTGAGCACTTGTATACTTCGTTGTAGTACAAAACGAGTCCTTATGGAGATGAGCCACAGAAGAGTGACGATCGAGTAGAATTTTGCACCATGAGGTTTGCAATTCATGCAAGGCAGCGGACGTTTTCTTCATAGATCGATATCATAATCAACATGGTTGCAAAGCGCTCCACAATAATCCTCAACGCGCTATTTCACAGCTCGGCTCAATAACCTCGTCAACCTAAATTGCGATATTGGGTATCAATCAAACAACGCTCGAGCACATTTCAGTTCTGCCAAGTCCTTTGTCACAAACGCCTTTCCAATCCGATGAAAACTTTCACGCAGGCATGGGGCTAGTCGGTGCCGTGACCATCTGCGGTTCCCTAGCATGTTCCTGCCCACCATTATTATCCCTGGGCGTCTCTCTGAAACGTTCCCTCGTGGTACTTAGTCCTCCTATGCTATCGTTCCTCGCATGGTATAGACCCCTGTCTCTTTCTTTGTCACCATGGCCCAATAATCCACTCCTGACGCTGGCGCCATCACCAGTTGGCTTGCTCGAGATGTAGCTGTTTCTTTCCGAGGTCAAGGCTGGCGCAGTGATGCCACTAGCGCTGATGAGACTTGCGCGCTCCACATTCATAGCTGAGATGGAGCGTGGGTAGTGGGCTGAGGCGTTGTCGCGAATTGAAGCATTGTCGCCTTCGACAGCAGTCCTGTTCTGATGAGCCGAGGCAGAGAGTACGGAGAGAGGCAAGGACTCGCGTGAGCCGCCGAACATGGACTGTGGTGCTAAGGCTCGCATTGAAGCGTTCGTGTCGACGCTGTTTCTTCTTCTGCGCTTACTGGACGAGGCTAGTGTGAGTACCGAGGCATCATCGCTGAGCACGCCGTTTGCCGTCGCAGTATGGTAGGTCGCGGGATGATGACTATGAGATACCAAATGGGCTGGAACAGCGCTGGCGGGCTGTGTGGAGCTGTAGACATGGTTTGAGCCTGCTGTAGTCGGGGGCCCTATGATGGGGGTGGTGGACTGCATTGTGGTGAGGGTCGTAGTCAAGGATCTCAACGAGGGCTCGCGCGAGGAAAAGGTGCTGTCTCTGTCGCCTTCTGTTCGAGCGGCTGTTGCGCTTGTGCCAGCCCCAGAGACTGTAGTCTCGGCAGTGGTGCCCAGTGTTGGCGCCCTCGATTTGGGTGGATTCTGACCATCTTGGGACAGAGTCATGGAGACCTTGCCCCGTGAGTCCAAGCTATTTCTAGACGCAGAGGAAGAGATTGGAGCCGAGGAAGGTGTGACAACCTTCGTCTGGACGTCCAACTGTTCCGATCGTACTGGCGACGGGTTCTTTGACGGACTGTTCTTCACACTTCCCATGCTGTGCTTCTTCCCGCCAGCTTGCCTCGAGTTCGCAGGTTCGGTGTGGAGGTTCTTCAGGTTCGCCAATCGTTTCATCCAGTTCGCGAAAGGCCGTCGTCGAGCCTGCCTGTCTGTGGCCTCTGTTAGCATCTGTAGACGCTGGAGGGAGGTCTAGCTCACCCTGCGGTCGCGTCTGCACCTCGGTAGAAGCCATATTTGGCTGTTGAGGCTCAAGCGCCCGACCACTCGAGTCTGCAAGTGGCAGTCGTCTCACGTCTCAGATGTCGGCCTGTCCTGTCAGAGTTGAACTGGATCTGAGACAAAGGAAATAGGCAGGCCGCCAGATGTCGGTCACGCAACAGTCCGCAGTCCAAGACGAAGGGTGTGGGTATTGAAGACAAAGGCAACAATGCAGATGAACAGTACAATCACACATCAAGACATAGTATTGTGCTATTGGTATGGAGGTAAGACCGGTAAGCGATAGAAGATGGGAAGGAGTAGTAGCATGTCTCGCATCTCGTGCATGATCGCGGCTCGTCAACACACTGAACGTCTAGAGCACGTGTCACCAGGGGTTCACTCAGCTCTTCGCGTTATTGGAAAGTGGCGCCCCCAGCCTCGTCCGCCTCGCTCTTGCCGCAGACAAACTAGCCCCTGGAAATCCAATCTTATCGATAGTACTGCACGATCATCTTATCTACCTACCTAGGAAGGCACTCGACAACGTACGCAAATGCACAGATACCCGACCAAGATGGACAATGGACAACAGTAACTGATGATGATCGAGGGCGCGCCATGCTGCACTGCCGACTGCACTCACATAAAATCGTCCTCGTAAAAGCCAGCATCTCGCTCCTGATTGCTGATCATGTTTTCCTCCTGGAACATATCATCGTAAGCATGATCCTTTTGCCATTTCTTCTGCTCCCTCTCCTGCTTTTCTCGCCTATCCTTGGCCTTTTGCTCCTCCCTCTTCAGTCTCTCAGCCTTGTTCTTCTGCTTCTGGTCTTCCTCACGTTCAGCCCGTAGGTCAGGGTACTTTTCTTCTCTGGTCTTGTTCAGTCTGTTCACAATGGCGTTTTGTCGGACTGGAACATGGACCTTCTTGACCATTTTCTGGTCGTAGAACGAGACTTGACCCGTAGCCATCGAGGCGTCCTTTCGCAAATTGGACCATGGTGTGTAGATGATGGTTACATTGTCTTTCTTGTTACCTGAAATCCTCGTTGGATGTTGGCCATCGCGTATCTTCATTGCTTACCTTCTATCGAGTTCGCTTTCGTAAGCTGCGCACAGTCCTCGAGAAGCTCTTTCGATATCGACGTCCATGTCTCCCCTGATGTCATCCGTAGGTAGACATGAGCACTCGACAAGTTGTCAACATGGAACTGTGCTTGGTCAGGTCTGCTCGAGAAGCACTAATATTTGACGTTCGTACCCTTCGAGCATCATGTCAGAAGAACATCCGGCTAGGATCCAATGACCACCTACCACACATCTTCGTCCCACCCAAACTTGATCAGGTCCTCATCTTTCTGACTTAGCTTGGCCCTTTGCCCCGGTGCTCATTACTTACTTTCAACCTTGTCTTTGCCCACGTAAATGAACGCTGGCGGGTCCACCACGGTGGACTTGAAGTAGTACACCATAGCCTGCGACTTAGACCAACTTTTGATCCAAGAATAATGCGTTGCGGAAGCCTCAGCCCTCGAACATCTGCCCAGAGTGGACGAATTGCAGTGCGTCGATCTTGGGCACTAAACGTGGGAAAATTTGTAATCGAGTCGGGTGACAATCGTTCGGCACGACTCGAATACGAATAATGGGGACCAAGACGCAAGCACCAGCAGTGGGAGTCGCTAGAGCCCGTTCCTTAGCCCCTTGGCAGACACGGTCTCCACGTCGATCAGGTTACCTACGGCTTGTAGAGTATTGGCTGGCTGAACCTAATCCAGCTTCTCCTAGACCACACATTAACCAGCCCAAGGTATAACGATAGTCCGGCCCACGCTATCGCTACCAAAGGATTCAGACACGAGAAGACAAGCTAGCTTTGCGCCTCAGTAGAGTTAATATGAAAGTTTGCAAGGAGCAAGGAAATGCTAACTTCATGCTGCTTTGAAATGCTTTCGACAATGACATGCCACAACCTGCACTTAGACCTGCGGACTTTCGCGTCCGAAAAAATCGAAGGGGAGGTCCTGGACGAAAATCAGGCCACATCGTGACGCCTCTAGGAACCCCATATACACTGCATACACGGGCTGATGGATTAGGCCTTACGTATTGC
This sequence comes from Knufia petricola, assembly GCA_002319055.1. NCBI lineage: Eukaryota > Fungi > Ascomycota > Eurotiomycetes > Chaetothyriales > Trichomeriaceae > Knufia > Knufia petricola. Next base: position 5,965 of record NMUC01000058.1, on the reverse strand, counting down.
AGGAAAGACACACAGACCAGTAAGGCACGTCACCCGAATACACCCTTTCTGACTGCTGGTAAACACAAGATCGGACTCCTTGGTAAAAGTGCAGATAACAGCCGAGTCCCTCGTGCCAACAACCATCAAACCACTATCCTCGGTTGGTGTCAAGCGCGCCCGAATCTACGTTACTCCGACGGGGAGACGTCAGCGGACTTGGCTGAGACTCGGGTAGACAATTATGATATTTCCGATGGTGGCGATAATTTTATTGACCTGGAGTTTCAACTGCGGAGACTGAAGTACTTAGGTGCACACCGCCTGCAACACAATCCAGACGTCATCTCAGTATCCACTCAATGTTGCTCTTGAGGCTTGGAGCTTGGGAAACAACTGTCACACCGGAAGTTTAGAATCACGGCTGTGGAGAACCAACTTTTCAGGCATCAACTAGAACAAAGTCAGAAGGACTTTGAGGAGGAGAACCACGACTTGGCTCGGCTTAGTGGCTCACGAAACCTGAGAAACGTGGACTGTCTTGACCCTCAGGGGTTACCCATGTATGACAGTAGCCTTGCTCGCTTAAAGCTGTTAGGCATCATGTACTCTACTGCGATTGGTGGTAGAAGTACCACCACTTGGCTCCACAGGCTGGTCGGCTGGTCGATTACTTGCAGAAGAGTCTCTGGAACAATTGTAGGTCAAAGCTTATGGTCAGCTAAGAAAAGATCAGTCGGTCATCTGGTCTGGTTGAAGGCCAACGAGGGGATGCGTGGTGGCTGCACCTTCAACACGAGACCCAATTCATGTTACGGTGTGTGGTATGAGCCGAGGACCGAAGTTCGCTACTTGGCGATCTACCCGTGTCCAAGCTCGGACTGCCGGATCGGAGCTAGCCCTCTAGATGAAGGGCCACGTTGTTCATCTATTCGCGGAGATCTGGGGCATGCATTCCACGGCGCGCAACAAGGTGGTCGCCGTGATCGACTTTGCATGCTCACTCCGCAATATACTGCCAGTTTAAGCCGTAGTCGACTGTCATTGACACGCTTACTGCAATATTTGATACAGGTGGAGGCCTGTTTCGTTGATTTCCCATCGATAAATCCATTCTGTACATACGTGAGGAGGACTAGCAACGTCAGAAGCCGGTTTTTACGACTGAAGCGACTCTAATGGAAGTGGATTGTATCTTTGTTGTCGAGGTGCAGACTTCCATGGATGTGCGACGCCGTATCCATTGTTCCATATCGCGCATGTATACACGCGCTTAATATACTTCCGGCCAGATAGATGCGACGCCTCTGGCGTAAAATGCAACTACTCAGGCTCGCCAGTGATTGGTGCGAATGGAATAGTTGGGAGATGCGAAGTCGGTGGCTCCAGATGGCACCACCTCTCCGCAGCTATTCTACGTAGATGCGGAGCTGTCTAGAAGTGTTGTTTCGTAGCCTCCTCTGTCACGACGACCGAGGCCTATAGGTCGGTGGAAGTCTCTTTCCCTGGCGCAAACTCATCCGAGTTTTAGACTTCCGTCAGTTCAGGATCTCAGGCCGTGATAGGCATCAATAGGAGTGGCCGAAACTCTTTGCCACGGTAAGTACTAGACATGACTTCAGCACCGAGACAACATGCAATTTTTGTCTCCTGATCTGGGTGATTAGTGTGCACGTGTCTACATTAACTTCGCCTCAACCAACATAACGCTGGACCTTAAAGTCAGTCGGTCGCTCCAGAAGAGCGGGACCGACACTTCTCGCCAAACTCTTCCCCCCGTCGCAACTCTTCTTGATCTTCCTTTGGAGATCTTTTTGCAACTCTCAAGAAAGCCTGTTCTCTGTCTGTCATTCGCTCGGAGCTTCGATCCGAAAGACTCGAGTAGCATCGCGATGCGTGTGCCGACTGGGTTGGTCTTCTCGCGCAAGACTGCATCTGTTTTGAACCTGCAACCGGCAAGAACTGCATCACTGCTTTAGATTGGGACAGGAAGGGTCCGCGGCGCTAACCTCTTCTACCATGATTTCGTACGCACTACCGCAGCCAGTTCATGGTGCGACATCATCTTGGACTTTGCAATCGCTGATCGTCCGAAAACTTGAAGCGAAGCACCCTATGTGCACCAATAGTGTGCTAGGCGTAAATCCCGAACCGAACGCAGCTAGCTGGAGTTTTCTGGGTAGCTTTGGTTACCCACAGCTACCGGGGTGCCCGCAGCTCCAATGAGTGACGACTCGGGCAGTCGTACAACGGGTGATGCATAACCTTGAGTAGCAGTACTACCCAGATGCTGTAGCCCCGAAACTACTTGCTAATCTCAGCCCCACTGTGTGCCTTAAAGAGGTAACATCAAACCTCGCTTGTCCTGAATTGACGCAATTATGCAGAAGAAACGGCCCTGTAAGTACATGCATACCTCGGGACGGTCTACGGTACGACCACGCACATTTTGACCGAAACGTGTCCACCAACTTCCTCTTACTGCAAACTTAAGTGTTGATTAGCTTGCAATATAGTCCTCGGCTATCCTTTCCGGCCGTTGTATCAAGCTCGCTACTGCAACTCCCTCTGTCAGCCTTCAATCACAACAATGGTTCAAACCTTTTTCTGATATCCATATTTTTGGCCTTTTGTTCAGACATATCAACATGAAACCGCAAGGGAAAGTCTGTGGAGTCGCGAATGCTCTTGTGCCCCAGCAAGGATCCGCTATTTGTCTGTGAGGGATCTGCTGCATTATCTATCGGGAGTACGGCTCAAGTCAGGAAGACAGCAGACCCCCTCTCGACGCGTAGCCCAAACCGGCCACACGTAGACGACACGCACAAGGCTGTGAATGCTTCTGTCACTGCTGCACATGTACGCTTTGCTGCTTATCTCATAAATGCCTGGCGCTTTGTACGGGTCATCTTTTTATCCACCAGAGGCTGGAGACATTCACCGTGCCCCACTCTTAGCCGAAGTCAAAAATCCACTGACTTCCTTGAGCACAACTTAACTTCCTAAGTTTGGCGACAGGCCATGTTGGGAACAAGGTTCGCATTGACCGGGCACTCTGCGAGAAAGCAAAGCCACAGGCAACTCTGAGTCTATTCAGCGTCCGCTGAACCAGACTCGTGGCCCTCAACCTAATGCAGACATGGCCGACCATCATCAAAAGGATCCGTGAATCCTGAATATAATGCAACGCATTTTCTCTTGACCAGGTTTCCTGGTTTACTCTTCGGCTGATACACTACCGAGCTACGTCCACGCTATACTGTAATCTACCGACCCGCTACTCTTTCGCGAGACCCCTTCGCAATAGGAAGCACATAAACCTTTGATATCTAGTGACAGGATGTCCATCCTTCAGGCCCGTCCGACCTCTCTGTCGCCTAACATGTCACGCAACAGCAAATCCGAAGTAGGAACCGCTCTCCAGAGAGCGCAGGAAAGCGAATCTGATACATTGGATGTGGCGACAGAAGCTACACTCACGGAGGAGCTTGACCGGATATGGGCCAGAATTCAAGCTCAGCCTACCTCTTATACCATGAACCAAACCGAGTTTGGTGTTTTCAACAGATATCGGGCTCAGTCTCGGTTCCAGAACGAGACCGCCCGGAGGGCTGTCGAACGGTACTGGAACAGCAGAAGCATGATCAATAGTCATTGATAGACTTTGTGCCGAGCACTGTAAGTTAAGATGCCTCTTTTCGGTCCTCATAACTCACATCTTGGCTCAGCTCGGCAGTTGTGATACTATAGTGACTCAGTCAATTAAGTCCGAATCCGAAAAGTGGCGGGGGATTAGACTGTGAACATGAAACGGTATCCTGGTCAATGTGTACAACGTAACACGTCAGAAGCACGAGGTCTTCTCACATGAAGCGGGGCGCTAGGAGGAAATATGGTAGCGGGCGAACTCGGAGCATTGGTTCTTATCACTTGAGGGCATTAATTCAAGCCCTGGAGTTTTTCGACGACTGCGTAGCTGTTGGGCAGCAAGCATGTTGACATTCATAGAGACGGGCGCTAAGATACACGGCTACCGCTATGCGGCCATGGTCACGATCTATTCGTGCATGAATAGCACGCCGAACGAAGCCGCTGTCTCGAATCAAGGCACTATTCTGATGTTGGCTTCTTTGGCCTAAAACGTTAATGTTCGTTGCAACGATACAAAAAGTATGAAGCTTATATGTGTGTCTAGCAGGATGGATGCTGCACTCTCAAGCTGAACTGTTGTCTTCTGCAGGGTGGCGAAAAAGGATCGATAGACCGAGAAAGAACTAAGTCGGGGACTTTCCTACGGTAGGGGCCGCGATACCCCGGTGCTTCCATGACGCTTGCAGGCCTAATGATTGACGCAAGGGCTCCTCCAGAATGCCAATCTTGTGCAACTTCTCATTTTGCGACACACCCATTCGTAGACATTGGCTGGCGACATCAGCCGTTGTGATTGCTCTATCTGGTCATTGCTGCCTGCTCAGACTTCTGCATTACCACTGTCAAACGACACGCAAGCCGGATTCGGACGCCACCCCAAGCAAGCGGCCTAGAAGCAGATCGCGGCTGCACCTGACCGAGCAGGAGCAGAACAACGATGTCCTGAGCTCAGACTGATTGAACATCTAGCCGATGTGGTATTGCTTCATAGCTGATACCAGTAATTTCTTAACTCAGCTCTCAAGCCCTCTCTCCTGGCCTACCGCGATTGTGCGCTGACTAACATTTTTTGCACCGTGTCCATTACCAACCATCCGGTCATGTTGCCACCAACACCGTATTGATAGACAAAATGAATGGTCGAAGTCAAGGCGATGGGCCTTACACGGTTATGCCCAGTCCACAATTGGTGGGAATGCCCGAGGGGAAATCGGCCCTACGAGTACCGAAGATTCACTTGTTTGATGGTCAGAGACACTGATGTGGGCTGACTGAAGAGCCGGCAAATGATCAGGAGTACAGAGTAATATCCTTTCGAAGCGAGCATGGCAGTGGCAGAACGATTAGGACCTGTAATAACAGACCCACAGGAAGCTTGAGACTGTTGCTTCGCTCGAAGGGCATCTGGTTGCATGGCAGAACATGTCTGAATCAAACGAGGTCATTGACCTCATCAAGGACATAAGCTCTGAGAGAATGAACATCGAGAAGATCATGGATGTCAGCCAACCTTTGCCCAAGGCTGTTCTGCAACAAGAGTGTATCACACACCGTTCAACATCGGTCACGATTCCCCGCTGTGCCGCCGGCAACGACACAAGCTTGCGACCCCTGACGATATAACGGCGGAGAGCCTTCCGCTCGACCACTGACTGCACTCATCTCTCAATATGGCGTAAAATATGCTGTCGACCATAGTCATCACAGCCGACGTTACGCAGGTTTCGAAGTAGTGGCATAAAAACAAACAATAATGCATAGGGTTGATGGTCGGTCATGGGAATTGAGTTTCCTAGGGTGGAAAGCTGGGCATGTTCGTAAAGCCAAAACTTGGGATATAGTTAATATGATGAGCAAGTGCGGAATAGTCTTGATTGAGGGCTTCCAAGATGCTGTCAGAAGACGCAGCACATCCACTCCTCCAAACTCAGACAGTTCAGCTTTGCGTCTTGGTTAGTTTGGCAGCAAACCTACCGCACCTTTCGGACCTTGAGAGCCAGATGAGATTATCACATGGACGCCCGAGCGTTACCCGGACACGCGTGGCTCCAACGGACTGGCTGCTCGGCGGCTCGGCAAATCTGCCGCGAGCGGTCGTCCTCGTTGCCAAGAGTTTTTGGCCTGGTGCGCTCGGACGGTACGGTCAAAAATAACAACAATGAAGTGCTTTCTTTGTCCTTCTCAAGCCGGCGCCAGTATCCCGGCGCTCTACAACAGGCAGTTGCATCGACGGTGTGGTGCAAAAGCGCTTCTGTTATTGAGACAATGTTGACACCTTCGGTCAGAGTACATCAGATTGACAAGTCATGGCCAGATGTGCTTTTGCTCGCCGGCG